>CM076575.1:884854973-885013485 GCA_034641835.2 Pinus albicaulis
TTTTTATCAATTTTCCTTCTTTATCTTTAGATAGTTGTTCCTTCATGTTGACCAATACCCCCTCACTCTGGTTGAATATTGTTGCCTTTAGACACTCTAAATCGTATTGCATGTATGATCTGTTAGATACATGGTGTGTTGAGCTACCGACCAATCTAGCAATAATGAAAAGGATTGTTCTCAGAGGTAGACAGGTCACATCTCTAATGATGATCTTCGCATCTCTAGTCACCCGTGCTCGAGGTCTACAATGAGTGGTAATGTAATCCTTCACTGACTCTCCTCCATTTCTCCCTCCTAGGAGAGAGATGGGGGCACCCCTCATGGAAAAACCCGTGAGAAAGTATATATCTTCCACTTTGATCTCAAGTAAATATTCCCCTAACCTAAATGTATGTGCCAGTACATCCCATGAATGAACTAGTAACTTAAGTAATTTTATATGTTGCCTCATACCGGGTAACCAGAATAATTTCAACAAACCATAGTTTTTGAGTGCCTGAACAGTGGCATTATCGTTTGCTACATTCAAGTATCATTCTTCATGTTCTCTTTATCTCCACACAAAGGCCATTTTGTGCTAATGAGTACCTGAAACATCAATAAGACAATCACTAGGACCATTTTCATGCAAAAAACAAGAAATTTTGATTAAGGAATTGCTCCCAATGTTGCACCAGGAGGGATGAAAGAGCGTTGCACCCGTTCCTACAGTGAAATGTTTCCCTGGTACGACACAGTTTTCAACAGAAAGTCTTACGTTGGTCCTAGGGAGAATTTTTAGAACCCCAAGACTCTCAAAAAACCATAAAGCTTGCATGAAATGACAATAAGGGACAATGGATTAAAAGAGAAAGGTCTTAGCTCCTACCTGGAAGTGACAAAACTTTAAATGATCCACTAGATTGACTGTAGTCGGATGTAGAAGATTGAGGGAAAAAAATGGATCAAAGCTCTCACTGTTGAAGGTGAATTTCAAATGGTAAAAATGAATATCCATTTTCATTTCTTACGATCATTTTTCCATTATTCTATCATATTTAATGCTTTTAGCTAGTAATTATTCATTTTTTTATCATGAAACATGTATGTTTGATCCTTTTTTGGTGTTTTGAGTAGGTCGACAGCTGTTTAACGGATTTTGTCATGTTTTCACATATCATTTTAACCAAGTAGTTCACTTTTATCAAATTTTTCGGACTCCATAAAATCACGAAAAAGGAACCCCCTGGAGTCCTATTTTATTTATTTTCAGACTCCCAAAATATGAAAATATTTCCAAGCACTTGTATTTTTGAACTCGTTAAAGTAAATGAAAAGACATATACTCAATATAATTTTAACCCTTTTCTAGAATGAGATAGATTATTTAAAAAAAAAAGGAAAACCTTAGTTTAACATGGCTAAGAGGTTCTCTTAAGTATTTTTTTCTGCCTTTTCAGACTCGAGGGACTACCTACGAAAAGGAACATCTGGAGTTTTCTTTTTCACCTCTTTTTCAAACTCTCTAAACATGAAAAATATGTCGAATTTTACCTTCATTGGACTCGTTAAACATCAAACAACGATGGACTTGTGAAACATGACAAGGAAAAACCACTCCTTCTCAAGGTTTTTTAAACATACTTGAAGGGATTCATCCAAAGGGTGAACTTACAGATCAAGCATATGTCACCCTCCTCAAGCTTGTTAAAAAATAAAGAGGTACTGACCAGTGTGGTTGGGGAAATTGGGAAAACACAGTACTCCATTTTTCTGATGGCAGTGAGTCGCTCTTGAACATGAAACTCTTCCACTTAATCTTTGTGGCTATTGGGTTGTATTTGGTTCATCATGCCATTTTCAAAGCCTTCATTTTTCATTTTTGGATCACTGGTTATAACTCTATTCAGTGTCGTCAATTTTTTTAAGAGAAGGCGTTTAGTTGATATTTGCTACAATACTCTTAAACCTTCATTCCATTTCTACCTTTCCTGATCTAGTTCTATATCATCATCATTCTTTCTCAAATCATGATACCTATTTATTGTCGTTGATGTGGGATACATCAAGGCCCTCCCACAGCGGATCGCTTCCTGTTGACATCAACTCATTATCCAAGAAGATGACTTAGAAACACCACTTGGTACCTTGGTTTTTGCATACATCAATCGAACGTTTCCTCGCTCTCACTGAAAGGTTTACATCATTGTCCTTTGACAGAAATATTATGTGTGGTGTTCAACATCAACTTATTTACTCACATCATATGGATTGTACTGCAGTACCTTGAGAGCCATTAACACCATCGGTTGTTTCTCTCACATCTGTTAATGACTTACATCATTGGTCGGTAATTAGATGGCATCTACCATGTTCGAATTCAACTCATTGATTCACATGGTTAGACTCGTACAATGGATGGTCGTGTAAACAATATAAAAGACCCCAGATCTAGTTTCATCAATCCAGGATGCAATTTCAAGATAAATAAAAGATCACAATGTGTGATGGCCATGGTCATACAGGCAGTCACACAGTCATGGGTCCACCAGTTTTCATCAGTTGACATGTCTTTTGATCATTTCACATGTAATGATTATCTTATGTGTTGATTATGGGTATGCATCCCTCAACAAAGATATCATGATGTAAATATATTGTAATAGAATATATCTCGTTGGTTGTTCTTGATCCCGACTTGTCACATGGTAAATCACTTCAGTCATTAGTCACCATTCCTGACTTTGTGCTTTAGGGGGAAATCTATTATAGGTCATTTCGTCACATCTGTTCAGTCGGCCTACAAACTATATCAATCAACTTCCTTTTACCCCTTGAAATCATCATAGCACAAAGCCCTATGCATGACACTCTCATATCCCATTTATGCCTGAAAACACCTTGTTTTAGTCATTTTAAGGACCAACACTCCCTGGCCTCCTATTGGAAAATGTTCACCTACAGGTTTTTCCAATGTGGCTTGCATTGATCACCTATAGGTTGCTCCACTATTAACCTGCGTTGGTTTTAGAAATTCGGGAAAAAAGAGAGAAATTATGGAAGCCTCTTTTTCCATAAGCTTCCAGAATTTGTTACAACCATTTACCTCAAATAAAACATTTAGATCCTATCATATCCTACCTTGGAGTTTCCATCCCTTATCCTTTGATCCCAGCCTCCCATCAAGAGTGGGCCTCAAACCTTAAATTAGTAATTGGATAAGAACTCCCAAATTACTCCCCTTTCCTATATATTTGTGGACATCCATAAGCTTGGGGTTGGCTTTTGGAGATATAATTCTACCCTCATGCTGCTACTATAAAGAGTTAACCTTCCATGCATTAGGGTGATTGGAGGTGCACTTTGTGACAAATAAGGAACAAGTCAGCTTGGAGGAGTTATTCTACAAGGTCAACCCCTATTTCTGGTTGTAACTCCTTCCATTTATATTAATTCAAAGGGTTATTTTTTTCCCTATATGTGATGTTATGATTTCATGTATTTCGATGCCATGTTGATCCATTGAATGATGTATTTATATGATGCTACATAGATATCGTAGATCGTTGGCTTATGTTGTATGATTGTGCTGGTTCAAATTTTGGCAACGAGAGCTACAATTGGAGCATTCAAGCCAAGAAAGAAGTGAAGCATATGTCGGATCACAAGTAGTCTTCATCCCATTATCTATTTATTTTAAGGAAAACAATAGATACTTTGTCCTTCTGTTTTTCTAGACTAAGCCACCTAGTCTAGGGAAGAAACATATGTCCGCAGTCATAGATTATGTATAACAGTCTTCAAATGTTCAACAAAGAGTAAAATGAGTCAAATTCAATAACAAGGGTCAAAGATAAAGCCTTGAATTGACCAACAAATCAACCAACCAAAAACCAATATTCCAATGATGAAATAGTCATATTTGGTCAATTGTTATAAATCTGCAATTGTGTCGAAGTCAACAACAATAAATGTGTGCCCTTCAAAGTCAACAGTAAAATATTTCCTCCAAGGGATCGGTCAACAACCCAAAAATTTAGCCTCCACAACTGGTCAAATTCAAACCAAAACATTATTAAATACTTGGTCAAAAGAGAGAGAAAATACTGCGGTCAATGTAGGTCAAACCTATGGTCAAACTTTGTAGTCAACACAATTCAAAATGCCTAGATTACCTTAATTCCTATGCCAATTAATGCGCCATGCCCAAATAGAATATACCCAAGTCAAATCACAGTAAAAAAGTCCCTTAAATACCTCAGTCAATGCTAGTCAAAGTTACTATTTGATAAAGTCAACACAAAATTCAAAGATTCCAAGAAACCCTTCACACGTGTGGAGAGAGAGATTTTCCTTAGACTTGTACGAACCAATCATATTGAGAGGATGGTCTCCCAAGAGTTAAATGGAAAATGCTTTCTAAGACAAAATCTATGAGAGGATGGGGTCCCTAAATATTACCATTTTAGGGTATCCTTGGCTACTAGGAGTCTATGTATGCTCATAAAATATTCAAGGATATGGAGTCTATGTTTGAACAATAACTTCATCATGTATCAATTAATGCATTACTAATATTATCAATTTATTGATGATAAATATATTAGCAATTAATAACATATTTATAATGCAAATTTTAATTGTTATTCTATTGATTAGATTTATATATTATTAATATATCCTAATATAATTAATAATTGTGATGATGATATATATATATATATATATATATATATATATATAACTTTTATATTATTTTTCAAAAAAAGGTTGTAAATACAATCATGATGTCCAAGAACATAAAGCATCAACATGTTTAGAGTAGGCATATCAAGTTAGTGCTAAGGTTCCATACCAAGGTAAACATAACATAAGCTTATGATGCTATTATTATAGATATGTGATGATTGTATACAACTTATGAAACAACAAAAAATTGGAAAGACTATAGATAATCATAAAGCATTCAATCAACGTTGATGAACATTGGAGGTAACTCATCCTTTAAATTGAGTTTGGTTACTAGTTTTAGACTTCATTGCATTCATATCGCCCAACTCCTCTTCCTTCTCCTTTCTAGGTTGTTCTTCATCTCCCTTAACCTCAATTTTCCTTGAACCACCATATTTTATGGATGAGTTTCTCATATTTATTATCGATGTCACCTAATCATTATTCCAACAAGTTTGGTTTATTAAGGGCTTCCTTCTGATGAGTCCCTCTTATATTTATTTTCATGTCTATGAAGGTCTTCTTGTGCCAAACAATTTCCACCATTTTCAAGAATTTGGATCCGTACTCCTTGAAAATCTGGTGTTTGGAATCCATTCTAAAATTTCCTCTTAAAATTCCTCAATTAAAGTCACACCTTTATGTTTTCTAGCCCTATCCTAAATTTCCTCCACTACTCCTTTGGTATTTTTTGAAAGCTGGTTCTGGTAAGTTTTTTTGTGTGTGCTTTACTATGATATCAACTCGCCACTTCCTTGCTGGGCCTCTGCACCTATTGTTATTTCTTTTTCCCTCCCTTAATGTTCCTTTCACTAGCCATCTTACCTTGGTCTGGATGGTTGGAAGGCTACAACACAATTCACAGCTCAAAAAGACTCTTTCTAATTTATAAAATCTTGATAGAAAAAAATAGTGACACCCCCAAATAAATTCCTTAGAAGAACAATCTAAAAGCAAATATAAAATGCCATCGCACATTAAAGGTTGGGATCACAAAAGGGTATTTTTTAAGGATTCATATATTATCCCTATGTATAATATTTTAAGTAACTATTCTAGTTTAAAAAAACATGATATATAATGTAGGTAAATAATCAATAAAAAACATATCACTTATTATTAAAATTATTAAATTTTTGGCAAATATTATCAATTTAATCATATTAATGTAAAAAATAAACCGAATGTTAACTAAATGGGAAAATGTTTTTTTTTAGAAAAATGGCAAAAAATTAACCTATTGGTGAATTTTCCCCCTAAAATATTCTTGATTCGCCATAAAGTTCGAGGCTTCAACCATAGACCCATGAAACCATCACCATGAACTTCATTGTTCCCTACATTAACACACAAGTTGATACCATGGTGTTGCAAGTACCTAAATGAAATTTTCATCAAAAGTTATTCTTTGGTTTAGCACCTAAAGGACAAGCCATTAAGGCCTATATCAACCCCCACCCTTTATGTCATCCCTTTGTCAACCTCACACCTCATAAACATCTCTTCTAAATTTAGCCACCCATAGGCTGAGTGAATGCACATATATATCATCCCATCTAAGATCTTGATGATAGTTTATATCAATAATGTACCAGAGATGCACTAGTAATCATGTTATTAGCAGATTATTAAAGTTGTATATACATGCATACATAAGTGTGTTGTCTTTATGTTTTTTCTTCATCCTTGATATTCCAAGTGTTATCTCTAAAATTCTCTTGCTCCCAATCCAAATGATAAATATATGTGTAATCTATAAAAAGTGATTAAATTTGAATAAGTTGATGTCCAATAAAAAATCTAACTTCTTTGGAAAAGGTTCTAAAAAAAATATTATGTAATGGGGTGACAAATGGCATTCAAAATAAATCCTCAACAAAACAAAAGGGAAAATATTAGTAAAATATGCGCACTATTTCATAATGCTAATAATTATGTGTAAGCAAAAGTGAATTTTAAAGACATGATTGGCACTAACCATGATCATAGCGATTATCAAGAAACTTGAAAAAGATCCCTTCATGATATTTGGAAATCAACAAAATTTCAAGATGTTGATAATCCTGTATATTTACATGTCAGTGCATGTATCACTCAATATACTTGGATAACCATGGTTGTTGCATTATCAAAAACCTTGTACAAGAATACATAGGCCACTTATTTGATAAATCGAGCCTTTGTGGAGACAATAACACTACCTCGTTTTCATTGAATAAAGTTGTCCTTTTAGGTGTTAATTTTTCATTTCTCTATGCTATATCCATTACTTTAGAACAATTAAAATATTTAGTTAGCAACATTTTCAATAACAATTACTTATTCCAGTAATCAACAAGAATTGAAGATAGACTTGTGGATATTATTCCAACTGGAGTATACTTTTCTAGACCAAGATAGGGGGAGATACCTGACTTGTCCTAAAGGAAAAGGATCACGCACACCCTATGGGTGAAAATAGGGGAGATACCCAACCTAATACAAGAGTAGGGATCACACACACCTATTTCCTAGAGATCCCTCAACACTAGGAGTCTTCAATGTTCCATTTCCACCTTGTGAGATCTACCAAGGGGGAAGAGGATATGCTCAATGTTCTTAATCAATGAAGCCCTTTATCTAGAGGAGTCACGTCCATCATTCCAATATTCTCTCTAAAGACCAAGAACTCCCTTTTTAGAGAAGCCTTGGTGAGAATATCTATAATCTGGATCATTTGTTGATATGTGATGGAGTATCACAAATCCTCTTTGCACCATGTATCGAATGTAATAATACCTCATCTCTATTGCTTGGACTTGTCATGAAATGCAATATTATCTACCAATCGGGTCCCACTTTTGTTGTCACAATATATCACTGTAGTGTCCATGAAATACTCAAAATGTTCTCGAAAGAGCTTCATCAACCAAATTTCTTCATCGCTATCCATGCTAGAAACGATATTCTCTACCTCGACGGTACTCAAAACTACAGACTTCTATTTCCTTCTCATCCAAGATATCATGGCAGATCCAAGGCTAAAACGACATCCTAAATTTCTCTTCAAGTTAATAATATTTCTTGCCTAGTCAACATCAATATATCCATGAAGTCAAACATCTTCAGCATAATATATTAGACCAAGGGTACCAGTCCCATGCAAGTATCTCAAAATGTGTTTTGCGGCAACCCATTGTGCATGGAGGGGATCAATCATAAACTGATCTGGGTCCGTCAGCTACTAGATTTACCCATGATCTTTTACTTCTATGATGTGGTTAGAATTGCACTGAAAATAGCATTAAAGGAGCACATATGAATGCTTTAAGCAAGAGGAAACAAGAAAAAAATTAGCAACATAAGAACACGAGACGTTGATAATGGAGTTAACCCAGTGTGGGTTATGTCTTCGGGCCCAATGTCGAAATGGGGTAGGCCACTTTATATAGTGTCAGAAATGGTGATGATGTACATGGACTATGTTTTTTTTCATACATGGATATATTCCCTCAACATGAGTGGCTTGTCTCTCCATGATACATTTCGTTACAGGAAATCTCACTCATAATAGACCTCCTATCAACATGACATAAACTTACACAAGGTGGCAATGAGGATCCCTTCAAAAAGGTTACATCGAGATCTCAATCAAACATGACAATACATGGTGAATAAATCTCACATGAAGTAGAAACGTATATCCCACAACACAATCAAGAAAGGATCTACACAACATAATACATCTCACAACAAATTATAAAAGAGGCACATGATCAAAACTGCATATACCTCAACCCCTGAAGCTGGTTGAAGAAGTGGATGCTCAACTGTTGAATCTAGGTGCACCATTGAATTCATGGCGTCAAGAGGCATAGAATCGACTGTCCACATTTTAGAATCTAACACCGTCACTCTAATATAGAAAATTACCAAAAATGGTAAGCTCTGTTGCTGAAACGAGCATCATCATTGGGCTCTTGTCGCCAAGAAGTGTAAAATCGACATAAATTTTGTCAAATTCTGACTCCTGCAACTTCGGGGCCTCAAGGAATATTTTTATACCCTCAAGATTCCCTAGGGCATGGTTCCACCATCTCTATGGCTCGTGGTTCTGCCCTCCACTAAAATAATATAAAACTCGAACTTCGCGCTAATCTCCTCCTACTCCTTCGTTCTGCTCGACCTCTGTTTGCTTGCGCTCCCCCTTCAACAAGGTAAATAAATGGTTTCAAAAGGAGGTGGGTGGCAGACTTTATAAAGATGCCACCAACAACGAAGTGGTTAGGCGGAGGATTTGAAGGCGAGAGGTCGAGGGTTCCAACCCCGTCGACCCTCCATGTTTGGCATTGTGTTGTTGTTTGTTTTGGTGTTGGACCATTGAGCAGACTTAACTGTGGCATTTTTTGTTGGAGATCATGCCATATAAAGCTGCCACATTGGGTGGGGCCGGCGGTCCTATCGGTTGTGGGTTCAAACCCCACCGACCTTGTGCCACTAGTACATATAGTCAATTTTCCGACACTTTAGCTTCGACACTTTTGACGTATTATCGGAAAGTTCCCCATTTTTTCTCAGTTTTTTTAATCCCACCAACAAGCGTCTCTCTAGCGACGTTTAGGAAAATTGTCGGAATACTAACATTTCGGTACAAAGCATCAAAATTGTAACGTTTCAGAGACAAGTGTCAGTATTGCGACATTTGGAGACGAGTTTTGGTATTGCAACGTTTGGAGACAAGTGTCAGTATTGTGATGTTTGGATACAAGTTTCGGTATTGAGACGTTTGGAGACAAGTGTCGTTATTGCGACGTTTGGAGACAAGTGTCGGTATTGCGACGTTGCAGGAGTAGGCGTGGAATTGTGAAGGTTTGTGATATTGGAATTAAATTTGTGCTGAATATTTATAATATCATTATCAAAACTCACATATATAACTCCTAAACCCTCACTAAATCACTCAAACAATGTTAATATCAACTATTGGAATTAAATTCATGCTAAAAATTTATAATATCATTATCAAACTCATATAGTTAATGATATAAAATATGATAATGACAAGAATAATATGCAAAATAGATCCCACTAACCCTCATTTGGCACTTTGGAACTTCGGCGGAGCACTCTGCAACTGCGCTCAAGCTCTGGCCTCTTTGTTGGGCAAATAATTCTCACCCTGCCAATTTTGGGGCAGCATTCACAAATTTTCTGTTTGTTAACTTCTCCAGTTTTTTCCACTCCTTATCCCTGGTGGTCTTCGATGTTCAGATTAAGGGTTTCCAACGAATATGGATTGGAATGAATATTTGTGCATCTTAGTCCACTAGTTTTACTTCAGAAGGTGAGTAAGTGCATGGAGTTCTTCTTGTTACATCTTGGATGTTTGAACCAATTCACGTGCTCACAAAAGGGTTTAACCTCTGTTGTTCCCTTTATTTTTAGTTGGGGTTACAGTGTTCGATAGTGTTTTACTTTCAACTGTCTAAGGCTTGAGCCAAGACCTTACCTTCTTCAACAGGTAAGAATTTAGTTTATGAGGGAAACCCTCTTTGTTATTCAATGTTCAACCTAGGGTTTTAGGGTATCACCATATTCTAGTTACTGGCTTAATTTATTTTTTTCTAAATGTTTTCTTGCAGGTATACCGTTCAAATTGAAGATTTCAGGGTTATGTTTTCTTGCACAACCAACTAGGCTTCTCCAACCTTGAGGACGTTGGATTTCCAGGTTACTTTGAAATAAATTTGTTGTTCTATTTTAGGGTTTGATACACTTCAGTCCAGTAAAAATTAATTTATATTTTCCCATTTCGACTGCACAGAACAAAGGTGTATTAGGGTTAGGTCTTGTTTCTATTGCGAAAGTTGAAACCTCTGTATCATGTTGAGGGTTTTTCACTATTAAGGACTGTGTTTCTTTGTGTTAAGGAGTGTGTTTATTTTCATTGTTAAGAACAAAGCTCAAAACAACTTTTAGAACTCGTGCCTCTGCCTGGTTTTCTGCAGGATCGCCTTTATCTCAATGGTCTTCCTCATGTATTTATTCTTTCTTCTTCTTCACTACCATTGTCGTTCTCCAGATCTCTTTTAACACCGGCCTCCATTGTTGAAGCCTTGAGAATTTTCGATAAAATATATGTAAATGAAGTCCTAAGTAACTTTAATATGTTCCTTTGAGAGAGTATCAAAATTCATTCCTCTATGTTGGCGAAATTAATCTATTATTTCATGTCGAAGCATATTCATAAAATATAAGGCTTGTGTCTATCTTGATGAAAATGAATTGCTAACTCATGTTAAATTTGAAATTAAATGGTGGATTTTACTGTCGGCTATTAAGGTATAAAATCTGTAATGTGACCAGGATAAATTCCAACTTAGGATGTGTGATAAATTTCAAATTAGTTAGGGCATATGAGATGCGACTGAGATAAATTTCAACTTAATTAGGGTATCCAAGATGCAACTGAGATAAATTTCCAACTTAGTTAGGATTTTTTATGGATTCATCTGTTCTTCTCCCTGCATATGATAAATCCAGGATTAATTGGTGGCATGAACCCACTATAGGAATGCCACCTTCAGATGTTCCCCCCAACTCACCACCAGGAGCTATGAGTGAAGTTGCACAAAAAAATATCTACTATATAGCTCGAAATCTGCACCACATTCCTTATACCAATGTGATGTTTTCCCCAACACTTCCCATGCCTCATCCACATGTACACTTCTTCAAATATTTGGGTAGTTTACCATATCGCGATTCCCCACACACATAAAAGAGGAAGAGTTTCATCCTAAAGAGGATGAGACCCTCACTTTGGCTCCTAGGATGTTGACACATTACTAAGAGTCTTCTCCCATTCATCCTTATGTGATCATGCAATGTTCCAATTGGGAAATATCTCAAAATTTTCCAGTAACTCCTGAGTTTAAACAAAATTATTTTGTTAAGAATATTGTCAAATTTATATGATGGGCATGTTTCTGTAGGTGATATTCATTAAGTTTACTTGAAGGAACAATCATCATTTAAATAGTTCCCATATGAAAATACTTTAGCTCAACTACTCTCTTTATTAAAGTCATAATTTTATAAATTTTCACCAACAATCACAATACCAAAAGGTTCTTCAAAGTGGGAGAGCTGATAGATGCCTACAATATGATTTCAAGGGGTATATGAATATGGTTATAAAAACAATGCGAAGAGACTTTTATAAGGGAATGTATGGCCTTAGAATATATACACTCTGCCCTCTTGAAGCCCACGAACAAAGGTGAAATTTCAAGGTGTATTCAAGCAAATGTTCCAAAAATATTCAAGTGATTCATTGACATATTTCACAAACAGTTTGGTTGCAAATTCAGAAATTTCACTTCAAAATATAATATAAGAATTTAATCGAACAATTCAAATGCAACATGGAATAAGAACACCTTATAAGGAAAACGATAACTTATTGAGAGGAAAATTATAGGATTACAATGCCGCTGTAATGGTTTCACCTTAAACAAGGTTTCTTCCAATCTTGTCTTGGTGATGCCTAGAAACCAACTCAAACTATTCATTAGAGCTGTTATAGGACTGATATCAAATTCGTCCTTGGTGGATGAGCTACTACATGTATTGAAATCTATCTTCCATAAATGGAATAAGGACAAACTGATGGCTCCTTAATCATGCAAGTCGATTCCATTTCGACAAAGATTTGGCACATAATACCTCAACTTCTCTCGAAACAAATAACTCGGCCTGTTGTGGGTGAAAAACTGATAAATAAATGGTGAATTGGATCTTAAAACCCATAGATAGAATGCAGATAATTTCATCCTTAAGTGGGTCTCATAGTGGCTATAAATTTGGCCCTCACTCCTATCTTATTTGATGTGCACTTATTCTTAGTACCAAATCATGAAACTTGACCTTCTACCTTATCTTTTAGGCTTGCTCCTGGAGATGAAATTTTGCATCAGGGTTTGATGCTTGGGAAAGAGTAACAACTCTAGATTCAATCCTTAAGAGTAACAACTCTAGTAACAACTTAAGAGTGGTTGAATGCATATTTTTAAAAATTATAGTGAGATCTAGGTGGTGTAAGAATATTTTGAGTTGAGGAAAACAGTGAAAGCTAAGTACGACAACCTGAATGCGAAGGTGAGAAGGGTTGTTTAAGGAGTTTTAAACAACAACACTCAATCTCATGGCATGCATAATATGAAACAAAAACAAATGGTGCTTCTTTTCAGCGCATCTAGTATATTTCCAGTAGGGAGACCTGGTATAGCTATCATAGACTTAGTGTTTGTTCCATATTTTATGACGATACTTAAATTCCTACCAATGGGAATTGTTGTTGATTCACAATTGTTAGTAACATTGAGAAGAAACACTAGTCATTCATATCTAAGGTGTAATATCCTGGACATAGACCATGAAATCTTGCATGAGCTATTTCTTGTCCTTGGAAGTGGGATAAAGGTATTGATGCATGTAGGACCAAAGTGTTGGAGGCAAGGGGTATAATTTGTTGCTTACGATGGAAAAGCTCGGGTGAAATAAAGTGTTGTTATCACTCACTTGATACATGGTGGAGGGAGACTGCACTGGAATTCCTTACATTTTTTGGGTAGCTTAATTGGAGAGGATCGACATCTAGAATCTAGTGAATCTATTGGCTAGTACTTCAAGAACAATTGGCGAGTTTTGCTCTAGTATAGACAGGTGAAATTGAAATTTTCTGCAAATGGTTATTTAAATGAAGGGTTAGTGCTTTCTACTTCCCATATATGGAGTATCTATTAGATGCATCTAGAATGTTCTCTCCCATGTCTCTCCCAGGAAAGAATCAAGAATATCTGTACACCAAGCAACTGTCCCAAACACTTTTCTTTTCAATGAAAAAGAGAAGTGTAAATGGGTCAATGTACCAATGTTTGAGAGAAGAAAAATTACCAAGCATACTAACCAATTCAAGAAAATCTACCCTGAATAATCATTAATCCCCTGCATTATCTCTGTAGCACTGGTAAGTTGACCCATTAAAATAATAACACATGCAAATGTATCTCTGTTTTGTTTTAACTGCTATCTTGGGTTTCCACTTCTTATGTGCCTGTGTTTTGTGCCTGTGCTCTGCTGTTTGTGCATTTATTGCATCACACTCTAATTTACTTATGCTTTTTGCATGCCAAAATTATTGTCTGCATTCCCTGTGATTATGTGCCTCACGTGCACACACTGCACACAATAATCAGTTCATTTAGTTCAATCATACTTTTGGATTGTGATCATGGATATACAAATTTGGCCCAACCTTGAATTTTTTCTCACATGCAGTTTGTTATTAATATCTCAAATGTGCTTGGTAATTTCAAGATTCAGAATTGTGTTTTGTAGATAAATTCTAGATTCATTTTGGGCATTGTCAAATATTTATAGATTAGATATTTTGTTATTTCATATTTTTAACGTTTTAACTTTTTTTTTACAACACCTGGTAATATTCGTCAGCTCTATTGTCTACAAAGTACTGAACTTGATTCGAGGGACATTGACTGATTGGGGAATTATGCCCACTGCAAGAGGAAATGGACTAACCTTATGTCATAGGGTTGTAGAGGATTCTCATGTAGAGATTGTTGTATATGGAATTTATTTTATGTTTCGATTATTTCATCAGGCCAGTCCTGGATTTACAGATTAACGTCAATTTGGAGGTTCTCATTTGGCTTATGGAAAGATATCCAACAAAGTACCCTTTTTGAACCAAATTGCGGGATTGCAACATTAAAGATTTGATTTAACGTGATATTTTATTTTTTTTGTATTAAAAAATTTAACATGACTTTTGGTCTTGCCTTTGATTTTCAGGCCATACTATTATGACTTTTATTTTGTTTTTAAACAATTTTTTGTGTCTATAAACATTTAACGTGAAATTTAAATTTTTATGTATTAAAAAATTTAACGTGACTTTTGGTCTTGCCTTTGATTTTCGAGCCATACTATTCTGACGTTTAGTTTTTTTAAAACAATGTTTTGTGTTTGTCAGTATTCCGAAATTTATTTATTTTTAAATAAGATTCTATTTCCATCAGTATTCCAACGTTTAGAAGCGCTGAACTAGCAATGCTTACTTTGGTTGGAAGAGCGATGAAACGGTTCGTCGAAAGAGCGACACTTTTGTTCATCGGAAGTGCGACGCTTAAAACATCGGTTATGGTGTTCGTTGGCGTCGTAATTGCGATGCTTATAAACGTTGGAAGAGCGACCAAGCGTGAAACTTCGGAAGAGCAATGGAGAATTTGAAATGTTGGATTTGCATCACCACCAAAAAAATGCCCGAGATAGTGTCGCTCTACCGACATTTAAGCCAAGTGTCAAAATTCCGACTTTAAGAGAACCGACATTTTTCCCCACCTCAAAGTGTCGCTCTTGGGACGCCTATGTGTCGCAAGAGTGAATTTTGGCCGTCGAAAATTGGGCCAAAAGTGCTAGTGTGCCATGTCACGGTTTTGCGGGCGAGATCCTCGGTCAACCAGGCCCCGACCCAACCCCACGCATTATAGTTTTTATATTTTTATCTATGGAGCGAAATGGTTGGTCGGGTTGGTGGAACACCAATCAAATTTGGTTTTCCTAATTATTTTAATGCAACCAAACTGACAGGTGGGGTTGGTGACTCGCCACCCCTATTTTTTAAATATTTCTCATTTTTTTAAAACAAATTATTTATTTTAAAATTTTTCTAAAATAAGGGTTATTGGGCAATTTAAAGAGGCCACAATTTCGCCCGCTTTAGGGAGCTAAGTTCCCTGCTAATTGATGGTGAATTTGTGGAACACTTGAACCTGATCCACTGCCCAACTTTGATCAAAACTCTGACTCTCTCTAACTTCTCCATACGGGCTTAGATTGAAGATCCGTTCATACTGCTGGAACTAGGGTGACAAGCACTTCAATGTGAACCTAATTTGAGAGCAATCCGATCACTTTGAATTTTGACCATTTTTGAGCCCTCGTGGTCTCCTAAGGGTGTCTAGAGCCACTTGGATCAATCCTCCCCATTGAGGAGCTTTTGCTCCATCAAAAACATGAACATAATCTGTAGCTTCTTTGTACCTTGTCAGCACCACAAGTGTCCTGAAAAGGTCACCCTTAATTCTCCTTCGCCTTTGTCCTTCGGAGCCATAAGTGATGAACTGACACCTACGTCCTCTGAAAACCTGCAGTACAATATTTTTCCAATTACATGCTCAATTACATGACTAGCTATGACCCAATCATCCCATACTTTCCACGAGTATATAGCACATACTCGGTGGTCAAGTTTATATTAAAATGGAATCAATACCGTAGTTATCCATACCAGGCGAAAACATCATTGTTGCTTCATAAGTGATGGAAAACACATCATCAATTTTACATTTTAAATTACAGCACATGATTTAAAAAACAAGGCCATGACACATTACCACACCTATAAAAACCATCTCTCACTTATCAAAATGAATGGGTCATCTCTCTATGGCGCATTCGCTTGTTGAACAACTGTTTCATCTAGTTCATGCACTGACACTTTGTCCTTGAAATGTCTCTCTGGATGGAGCCTCCAACACGTGGCTCTTTGATGGCCACTTCTGTCGCAATGAATGCAATGGGTCTTCTTCCTCCAAACCTGCTTTACCTTCTTATTTCCCTGGTGTGGAGAATGCCTTTCATGCCTCATCTTCTTTCATGCTGCCATTCTCTTCCAACACTCAACAAAAACATGATTATGTAATCCACAAAACTATATTGCCATGATATATGTTAATTGCTAGCAACATGCTTGTAATAAAAATGAACACTAGAATATTGTGACTTGTTATACCTTGCTTGTTGGTCTCTGGTACAATCATGGTGACAAGAGCTTGCCTCAGATATTTCTCTGTAATGTGCGCTGTCATAGGATTATGGTGAAGTGTTCCCATCATTCTCTTTCCCCAATGGTTTCAACCATGTATTGGAAGCTTCTAACACCTCTGAGAATTGTCCTTAAGTGTATCCCAAACGTGTGAATCAGGGTCTCTGCACAATCTCTAATGTTTTATTTATGCCTTGGCCATTTACAGCAAGTCCTCCTCCTTTATACCCCATTTTGGTAAGGAGTCCCATGCCAGTTCCTGTAATGGGTATCTCCATGTTTCCCACAGAAATGATAGAATGTGAAGATAAAACTGAAGATTAATCAACATTGTTTACCTCATATTTCAATTCATAAACAGGTTGTGAAGGATTCTTTAAGCCTTCGTTGCGCTTCAACTTCTCCAAGGCCTCTTCCACGACTCGCAACTAAAGTTGCAATCTCTGCTTCTCTTCTTTCTCTTCTCGTAGTAGCCTCCTTAATCAAACATTCTCTTCTCGAAGACTCTAGTTTATCTCCTCATTCAAATGATGAGAAGACAATGAAGGCGACGAAGAGCATAAGCACTGGAAGATGTGGATGAAGCATCATTATCTAATCTTTCTTTCTCCTATTCCTCTATTCTCTTCTTATAAGCGCCATACATTATGTCCACCATTTTTGACATCCTCAGCATGGCCTGGTACATGTCTTTGTCATCCTCCATTGTTGTACATTCAACCATTGTTCACACTCGCAATTCACATCAGCAAGAAGACCGCTCTGATACCATCTTGATCCAGGTTTGTCAGCTACTAGATTTACCCATGATATTTTACTTCTGTGATGTGGTTACAATTGCACTGAAAAGATAATTAAGAGAACACATATGCATGATTTAAGCAAGAGGAAACAAGACAATAATTAGCAACATAAGAACACAAGACATTGATAACAGAGTTCACCCAGTGTGGGCTACGTCTTTGGGCCCGGTGTCAAAATGGGGTAGACTGCTTCATATAGTGCAGGAAATGGTGATGATGTACATGGACTATGTTTTCTGTCATACAAGGATATATGCCCTCAACATGAGTGGCTTGTCTCTCCATGAGACATTCTGTTACAGGGACTCTCAATCACAATAGACCCCCTATCAGCATGACATAAAATTATAGAAGGTGACGATGAGGATCCCTTCAACAAGGTTACATGGGGATCTCAATCAAACATGAAAATCCTTGGAAAATACATCTCACATGAAGTAGAAACATAGATCCCAAAACACACATCAAGCAAGGATATAAAAATAATAATACATCTCACAATAAATGATAAAAGAGGCACATGATCAAAACTGCATATACTTCAACCCCTGAAGTTGGCTGAAGAAGTGGATGCTCGAATATTGAATCTGGCTGCACCATCAAACGAGAGGCATAGAATCAATTGTCCACATTTGAGAATCTGACATCGTCACTCCAATCTGGAAAATGGCCGAAAAATGAGAAGCTCTGCTACTGAAACAAGAATCGCCATTGAGTTCCTGCCGCCGTGAAGTGTAAAATCGACATAAAGTTTGTCGAATTCTGAATCCTACAACTTCAGGGCCTCAAGGAATATTTTTTATGCCCTCAAGATTCCCTGGGGCATGGTTCCACCGTCTCCATGGCTCATGGTTCTGCCCTGCAAGAAAAGAATATAAAAATCGAACTCTCCGCTGATCTCCTCCCGCTCCTTCATTCTTCTCGACCTCTGTTTTCTTGCACTGCCCCTTCAACAAGGTAAATAAATTGTTTTATAAGGAGGTGGATGGTGGAATTTACAAAGCCGCCACTAAGGGTGGAGTGGTTAGGGGAAGGAGTTGAAGGAGGGAGGCCTAGGGTTCCAACCCCACCGACCCTCCATGTTTGTCATTTTGTTGTTGTTTGTTTTGATGTTGGATTTTTGAGCGGACTTAACCGTGGAATTTTTTGTTGGCGATCATATCATAAAAGGCCACCGCATTGGGAGGGGCCAGTGGTCCCTCCGGTCGTGGGTTCAAACCCCACTGACCTTGTGCCATGTAACAGTTTTTTGGGCGAGGTCCTCGATCAACCAAGCACTAACCCAACCCCATGTAATATAGTTTTTATATTTATATATATGGATCGGAATGGTTGGCGGGGTTGGTGGCCTGCCAACCAAATTTAGTTTTCGTAATTATTTTAATACAACCAAACTGACCGACAGGGGTGGCAACCTGCCACAAGTATTTTTTTAATATTTCTCATTTTTTTAAACAAATTAGTTATTTTAAAAAATTTCCAAAATAAGGGTTATTGGGCGACTTAAAGAGGCCACAATTTCACCTGCTTTTGGGAGCTAAGTTCCCTTGACGGTGAATTTGTGGGACACTTAAACCTAGTCCACTGCCCAAATTTGACCAAAAATTTGACTCGCTCTAACTTCTCCATACGGGATTGGATTGGAGATATGTTCGCACTGTTGGAATCAGGGTGATGAGAACTTCAATATTAACCTAGTTCGAGAGAAATCCTGCCACTTTGAATTTTGACCATTTATGAGCCCTCTTGGTCTCCTAAGGGTGTTTGGAGCCACCTGGATCATAAATTGAATCAAAGTGTTCACTAGAAATCATATTCCCAGATGAGTGTTCACAAGAAATATGAAAGCCCCAATTAACTGCCTATACTTTGATGGATTTGCCAAATTGAGTCATGCAAATTCTCCACATAACTTATTGAAATTTATTTCCATTGGTGTGGCCAAGGACTTGCATTTCATCATTCAAAATATATCCAACAACTTCATGACATATTTACCTTATTAAAGGAAAATATCACCGGGACTTTTTCACTCCTCAAGGCCTAGAAATTACCGCTGAGTCCAAGGTCCTTCATCTCGAATTCAAAGGCCAACTCCATCTTACACTTGATCATTAGGGGATCACTACTTGTAAAAAATGGATCATCAACATATAAAACAAAAATCAAGGGCATACATTGGACCACCTTAAAGTAGAGGTTGGGACAAGTGTTGCTTCTAGTGAATCTAAGCTTCACCAGTTAACTGTCAATACATATATACCATGCTATGGGGGCTTTCTTCAATCCATACAATGCCTTCTTTAACCTGCAAACATTAGTCTTTTGATTCTTCACTTAAAATCCCTATGGCTTCTCAATGTAAACTTCTTCCTTTAACATTCCATCAAGGAATGCCATCTTCACATCCATCTGGTGAAGGGTCCATCCTTGACTTGCAACAAGGGAAACTATCGAATGAATGATGGTATATTGGGCCACAAGAGAAAATATATCAT
Organism: Pinus albicaulis; assembly: GCA_034641835.2. Lineage (NCBI taxonomy): Eukaryota > Viridiplantae > Streptophyta > Pinopsida > Pinales > Pinaceae > Pinus > Pinus albicaulis. The sequence goes on from CM076575.1 coordinate 884,874,878, forward strand.
CGTAATATTATCCCTATTTCTAGGATAATCCTCTTGCCATGAACCTCGCCTTATATTTCTTAATTCTTCCATCAAATCCATGCTTGATCTTGAATAACCATTTTGAAGTCACCACTGTTCTCCCCTTTGGTCTTGTAATGACATCCCATATATCATTTTTCATGATTGATTTGTATTCTTTGGCCATAATATCCTTCCAGAATTTTTATTTCACAACTTCTTCAAAGGTGAGAGGCTCAAATTGAATCGCACTACTCATTGCTACAACATATCTCGGGTACTTGCATGCCTTCTTTCTTTCTCTAAATGTTTCATGAGAAAAAAAACATATCTTTCAACATCTTGTAATGTGTGACAAAGCCAAAGCGATCTCTTCATAGCAGGGGGATCATATGGAGGAGGATCCAAGGGGTCCATGGGATCCATAGGATCATCAACAATGTCTCTCGTAGGTTCTGCTACAAAAGGACCTTTTAGAATATCCATATCATCATATTTCTTCTCAGGAGGAAGAGGAGGTAGAGGAAGGCCCCTTACTTTTCAAAGGGAAACATATTCGTTCAATATTACATCCCTACTAATTTTAACCTTAATTTGACGAGGAATATATATTCTAAATGTTTTATAATATTCACAGTACCCAATAAATGTATGTTTTCTTCCGATGGCTACATAGATACCGTAGATCGTTGGCCTATGTTGTCTGATTTTACAGGTTCTAATTTTGGCAATGAGAGCTATGATTAGAGCATTCAAGCCAAAAAATGAGTGAAGCATACATCGGATCACAAGTAGGCTTCATCCCATTATCTCTTTATTTTAAGGAAAAAAATAGATACTTTATCCTTATGTCATTATAGACTAAACCACCTAGTCTAGGGAAGAAAATTATGTCTGCAGTCATAGATTTCGTATAACAATCTTCAAATATTCAACAAAGAGTACAATGAGTCAAATTCAATAAAAAGAGTCAAATTCAAAGCCTTGACTTGAACAACAAATAAACCAACCAAAAACCAATATGCCAATGATAAAATATTCAAATTTGGTCAATTGTTATAAATCTTCAATTCTGTCGAAGTCAACAACAATAAACATGTGCCCTAACCAGTTAATGTCAACAGTCAAATATTTCCTCCAAGGGGTCAGTCAACAACCCAAAAATGTAGCCTCCACAATCGGTCAAATTCAACCCAAAGAGTTCTTGAATATTTGGTCAAAAGAGAGAAAAAATAATGTGGTCAATACAGGTCAAACATATGGTCAAACTTTGTAGTCAACACAATTCAAACTTCCTAGATTACCTTTGTTCTTATGCTAAGTAATGTAGTCTACCCAAACAGAATATTCCCAAGTCAAATAACAGTGAAATAGTCCCTCAAATATCTCCGTCAATGCTAGTCAAAGTCACTATTTGATAAAGTCAACACAAAAGTCAAATATGCCAAGAAATCCTTCACACATGTGGAGGGAAAGAGTTTCCTCAGACTTGTATGAACCAATCAAATTGAGAGAGAGAATATGGGTTGATGTGACATGATGTCCAAATGAGCTTGAGGTCACTTGTATTTATATGTATTGGAGGAGGGGCAATTTGTCCTTAGGCTGACCTTGACAATTTGTGTACTTGTGGGCTTGAGTTCAAAAACACACTTTTCCTTATCCAAATTTAATGCTTCCAAGGTCAATTTTGGTCATCTTGGAAAGAGGAATCTAGTTCAATAATTGGAATTTGTCACTATGCTACCAAATTAACACTCCCTCTCAGCTAGGGAGAAATTCTAACTGTATCATGCAAATATCTTGTCATCAAGTATGTGTAATCCCTGATCATCTTGTCTCAACTCTATCTGCTGAATAATTATCAAATCTAAAGAAAAATAATCATATGGGAGCTAAAATTACCACCCTCTATCGAGAAATGGGTGAGATACAACTTACTGAGCAAGGATCAAGACCATCCCATTATGTAATCAATGGGAGAGATACCACTTGCTATAAGAGGTAAGGATCACATCCATCCTATATCCTACCAATATTTCCAATAATGACCCTTGAGAGTCATGTGTTATAATACCTACATCATAATCCAAGCTTGGGAGAGATACCTAAGTTACCAAAGGTAAGGGTCACACACCCTAAACCTCCTCAACCCATTGCATGTTGAAATTTGCAACAAGAAACAGTCAAATTGGCATCCAGAAACAACATCCAAAATATGGCATCCAGAAATGGCTACCATGGAGGATTTTGATTTAATTATTTCTTAATTAAATTAGAAGAAATGTGTGTCAAATTTATTTATCCCTCAAATAAATTGGAAAATTAATTGTAATATTATATCATAATCACTAGTAATAGTTAACTGAGTGTGAGAGACTCAGTTAGCTCATGAAATTCGAGTTGGGGGTGGTTGATGAGGCATGTAGAGTGATTCTAATTCTTTTAGAGTCCAAGTTGCAATTAGTGTATTAGTTTAATGCATGAGAATTCAGTTAACTCAATTAAGTGAGTTGTTAGTCTAGTTGGTTGTAACCGATTGTTGCACTAGTGAGAGGTCAAGTCAGTTTAATAAGATTTAATTCACATGCAGTGATTTGTCAAGTGGCTGATGATTTACTATTAATAGCTGCATGCATGTTAGTTCTGATGAAGACCCAGTTGAGACAAAGGATAAAGAGAAGTTATCTATCAATTGTATTTATAGAAAATTTCCTGGGCGCAATTATATACACCATAGGATGCCCATGATGCATTGTGTAGTCAAGGAAGGCTAATTATTCTAAATAATAGGGATTAATTGCCTAGGGATTGCATGAGAAAGGCAGGCTGAATACAGGCTGAGAATTGGCTAAGTGTTGGACCAATTTTGTCTGGATCAGTGTGAGATAGTCAGGATAGTGCAACATACTCTTGTGAGAAGAGTACATTGTATTGTTTCATGATTCCTTGGTTCATTATACAATAGAGATAGAGGGGTTTTAAGTAGCAATATTTCCCCAGAAAAATATTTGTGTTGTGGATTGATTTGCTTATTTCTTTTACTTGGTGTGATTGTGCGATCATGTTTATTTTCCGCAATTAATTTGTAGAAGGATTCAATATCTTTCTTTAGCATATCACATGATCGGATTGAATCCATTGGTGTACATATTGTTTGTATAATTTCTACATGGTATCAGAGCACCAAAAATCACAATAGTGGAGAAGAAATTAGTTTGTGATGAACAATATTCAAACTTGCAGATACTTTCATTGGTGCGACAAACAGTTCAAGATGGCTTTCAATGGATTAAGATAGGAATATTCACTCGAGGGTAGTTCTAATTATATTTCACAGAAAGATAGAATGGAGGAAGTTTTGGAGGACAATGGGTTGAAATAATTCATTGATAATGATATTCCCAAGCCCACAGTAGCAGACGCAACTCTTCTTGATGCTTGGAAAAAGAAGGTAGAAAGGGAGAGGAAGATCTTATTAGAAGGAGTTTGAGATCACATTTTCTCGAGTCTCCATGGCAAGGCGACTCCATATGCAATTTGGAAGGCCTTAAAATATTTATTTCAGAACAAAAACGACCAAAGGAAGTTGGCGCTAAAGGATAAGCTCAGGAAAATCAAGAAGGAAGAGGGCGAGACCGTACCAAAATACTTGGCAAAGTTCACTCAATGTCGAGATGAGCTTGGAAGTGTTGGTGTGACCGTAGCAGATGATGACTTGGTAAGCCTATCACTTCTAGACCTTCCCAAGAGTTGGCATAGTTACCAAGACTCATTGAATGGGAGGGAAAATTTACCATATTGGGAGCGAATTTGGTCGGATTTGGTACAAGAAGAATTTAGGTGGAATACTTGGGATGGATCCTCATCCAAGACTAATGACGAGGAATATTGTGCCTTGGTCGGTAAGGCAAATAAGGCGAAGGGAAATAAATCCCAAGGTGAAAAGGGCAAGAGAGACTTGTCCAAGATCATATGTTTTCATTGTTAGGAGCATTGGCACTCTGCTACAAATTGTCCATAGAAGAAGGCAAGCAAGAAGGAGCCCGCAGTTGTAGCAGGTGAAGCATTGGCTTCACAGTTCGAGCTTGATTTTTCTCTCATTGCATGCATGGCTAGCACTGTAATGGGATGCACATGGTATTTAGACAATGGTGCCTCGTTCCATATGACAAGGGATATAGATCTCTTCAGTGACTTGGAGGAGAAGGACCTCCAACAGAGCATAGAGTTTGGAGATGACGAGAGGTATAGTGTTGTCGGCATAGGTACATTTACCTTTTAGAGTGAGTATGGCTCCCATCTCAGACTAGCAGATGTTTTATATGTTCTAGGCCTAAATAATAATCTTGTCTCCATAACAGTATTGGAAGTCTGTGGTTATGAAGTGATGTTTAGAAAAGGAAAAGTTTTCCTTAAACACATAGCCACGAGACATGTGAAGAAGATTGGTTCTAGAGTCAAGAACCTGTATGATCTCGAGGTTGAGGATAAATACAAGGATTTGAAGAGAAAATAAGTAGTTAATGACTTGGTGGTTGAGAGGGATAAATTACCTCTCAACATGCAACCTCAGAAGCAGTCTCGAAAGTTTGTGGAGCATCCAAAATTGGAGAACCAGAGAGGAGGCTGATTGGAAGAGTCCACTCAAGCAGAGACCTCTAGGAGGGGGAAATTTCGAGCCAGAAGGGTAGAGGGAGTACATGTAGCTATACCTCCAGGTGAGAGGTGGGGCGACATGCAGAATTAATCCCAAGAAGAAATTGGGAAAGGTATTGAGATGGCGTGTCTCATGGATCGAACCTGGCTACGAGGAGCCCACAGTATATCAGTAGAAGGAAGGATCGATTAGATTGATGTAGTAAAATTTCAGGAAGATAAAAATCAGAGTGACAGGTGTCAGATACTAGAGCGCAGATCATAGTTGGCAGCAGTGTAGAGTGCATGGATGAAGATGTCAGCAGTGTAGAATGCATGGATGTAGATGTCAGCAGCGCAGAGAGTCCAGTAAACATGTACAGTAGGATCCAGTAGTCAGAAGACTTTGATGACATATGCATTATATTGATTTAGTTGTTTGGAGGCTATTAAGTTTCAGAAGTGTTGCATGCAGAACATTCCAAAGGTACCAGATTGAGACAAATTGATTCCTTTCTTGTTGAGAGGGAGTGTTGAAATTTGCAACAATAAACAATGAAATTTGCATCCAGAAATGGCTACCATGGAGGATTTTGATTTAATTATTTCTTAATTAAATTAGAAGAAATGTGTGTCAAATTTATTTATCCCTTAAATAAATTGGATAATAAATTGTATTCTTATCTCATAATCACGTGTAATAGTTAAATGAGTTTGATAGACTCAGTTAGCTCATGAAATTTTAGTTGAGGGTGGTTGGTGAGGCATGTAGAATGATTCTAATTGTTTTAGAGTACAAGTTGTAGTTAGTGTATTAGTTTAATGCATGATAAATCAGTTAACTCAATTAAGTGAGTTAAAGTCAGTATAACTAGTTGTAACTGATTGTTGCACTAGTGAGAGGTCAAGTGAATTAAATTGGATTTAATTCACATGCAGTGATTTGTTAAGTGACTGATGATTTACTATTAATAGCTGCACGCATGTCAGTTCTGATGAAGACCCTGTTGAGACAAAGGTTAAAGGGAAGTTACCTATCAGTTGTATTTATAGCAAATTGCCTGGGCACAGTTATATACACCATAGGATGCCCATGATGCATTTCACAGTCAAGGAAGGCTAATTATCCTAAATAATATGGATTAATTGCCTAGGGATTGCGTGAGCAAGGTAGGCTAAAGATGGGCTGAGAATTGGCTATGTGTTGGACCAATTTTGTTTGGATCAGTGTGATACAGTCAGGATAGTGCAAAAGACTCTTGTGAGAAGAGTGCATTGTATTGTTTGATGATTCCTTGGTTCATTATACAATAGATATAGAGGGGTTTTGAGCAGCAAGATTTCCGCAGGAAAAATATGTGTTGTGGATTGATTTGATTTTTTATTTTGCTTGGTGCGATTGTGCAATCGTGTTTATTTTCCATAATTAATTTGTAGAAGGATTCAGTATATTTCTTTAGAATATCGCACAATCGGATTGAATCCATTGGTATATATATTTTTTGTATAATTTCTACATTGCCTAGATGGGGATGGACAATCCCAACAAGCACGACTTGTGGATATGATTCCAATTGCAGTATACTTTACTAAACCAAGATAGGGGGAGATACCTGACTTTTCATAAAGGACAAGGATCACGCACACCCTATGGGTGACAATAGGGGAGATACCCAACCTAATACAGGAGTAGGGATCACGCACAACTATTGTCTAGAGATCCCTCAACATTAGGAGCCATAAATGCTCCATTTCCACCTTGGGAGCTCTACCAAGGAGGAAGATGTTATGCTCAGTGTTCTTAATCAAAGAAGCCATTTATCAAGAGGGGTCATATCCATCGGTCCATTCTTCTCTCTAAAGACCAATAAATCCCCTTTCAGCAAATCCTTGGTTAGAATATCTATAATTAGGCTCATTTGTCGATATGTGATGGAGTCTCACAACTCCTCTCTACACCATGTCTCTAATGTAATGATACATGATCTCTATTTGCTTGGATTTGTCACGAAATACATGATTCTCTGCTAATTTGATCCCACTTTTGTTGTCACAATATATCAATGTAGTGTCCAAGACCTTCTCAAAATGTTCTCCAAAGAGCTTCCTCAACCAAATTGCCTCATAGCTATCCATGCTAGCAACAATATATTCTACCTCAATGGTACTCAAAACTACATATATCTATTTCCTTCTCATCCAAGATATCATCGCGCATACAAGGCTAAAACGTCATCCTAAATTGCTCTTCTAGTTAATAATATTTCCTTCCTAGTCAACATAAATATATCCATGAAGTTGAACATCTTCGAAAAAATATCTTAGACCAAGGGTAACAATCCCATGCAAGTATATCAAATTTTGTTTTTCACCAACCCAATGTGCATGGAGGAGATCAATCATAAATTGAATCAAAGTGTTCATAGCAAAGCATATGCCCAGACAAGTGTTCACAAGAAACATGAAAGCCCCTATTAACTATCTATAATTGGATGGATTCTCCAAATTGGGTCATGCAACTTCTCCGCATAACTTCTTGAAATGTATTTCCATTGATGTGGCTAGGGACTTGCATTTTTTCATTCCAAATATCTCCAACAACTTCATGAAATATCTAACCTATGAAATAAAAATCTCACCGGGCCTTTTTCACTCCTCAAGGCCTAGAAATTAGTGTTGAGTTCAAGGTCCTTCACCTTGAATTCAAAGGCCAAATCCCTCTAACACTCGATCATCAGGGGATCATTACCTTTAAAAACAATGGATCATAAACATATAAAACAAAAATCAAAATCATACCTTGGACCACCTTGAAGTAGAGGTTGGGATCAATGTTTCTTCTAGTGAATATAAGCTTCACCATGTAACTATCAATACATATATACTGTGCTATGGTGGCTTTCTTCAAGCCATACAATGCCTTCTTCAACCTGCAAACATATGTATTTCGATTCTTCACTTCAAATCGGATTCTCAATGTAAAACTTCTTCCTTTAACATTCCATGAAGGAATGCCATCTTCACATCCATCTGGTAAATGGTCCATCCTTGACTTGCAACAAGGGAAACTATCGAGTGAATGGTGGTATATCAAGCTACAAGAGAAAAGATATCATCATAATATTCTCCCTGTTTCTGGGAGAACCCTCTTGCCACGAACCTCACCTTTTATTTCTCAATTCTTCCATCAAATCCATGCTTGACCTTGAATAACCATTTTGAAGTCATGATTGATTTCCCCTTTGGTCTTGTGTTGACATCCAATACACCATTTTTCATGATTGATTCATGTTATTTGGCCATAGCATCCCTCCAGACTCGTTATTTCACAAATTATTCAAAGGTGAGAGGCTCAAATTGAATAACATTACTCATCGCTACAACATATCCCTGTTACTTGCATGCCTTCTTTCTTTCTCTAAATGTTCCACACAAAAAAACATGTCTTTCAGCATCTTGTAATGTGTGACAAAGCCAAAGCGGCCTCTTCTTAGTAGGGGGATCACATGGAGGAGGATCCAAGGAGTCCATGGGCTCCATTGGATCACGAACAATGTCTCTCTCAAACTTTGGTACAAAAGGACCTTTTAGAATATCCATATCATCATCTTTCTTCCTAGGAGGAGGAGGAGGCAAAGGAAGGCCCCTTTCTTTTCCAAGGGAAGCATATTCATTTCATGTTACATCCCTACTAATTTCAACCTTCCTTTGACAAGGAATATATATTATAAATTTTTAATAATCTTTACAATACAAAATTAACGTACGTTTTCTTCTGATGGCTTCTAGATTGATCCTTTTGTCTTTCGACACATGGAAATATACGGGGAAATAAAATATCCTGAGATGGTTAATGTTTGGCTTGAAACCTATGAATACTTATTTGGGAGTCTTGTTATCCAATTTCTAATGGGGAACTCTATTTTGAACATATATCATTGTATTTGTTGCTTCACCCTAAAGGAACTTTGATAAATTTTAGTAATGGAGCATAGCTTAGGAAACTTCCATAATAGAATTGTTCTTTCTCTCAACCACTCCATTATTTTCAGGATTATAGGGCATTATAGTTTCCTTCTTAATTCCTTCCTTCTTTCAAAATTCTATGTACTCATTATAAATGCATTCTCCACTGTTGTCAGACCTTAGGACCTTAGGTTCTTCCATTTTTTATTTTCGATTGAAGCCTTGAAGTCCTTGAACATATCGAAGGCCTCATCCTTATGATTTAAGTAATTTATCCATGTATTCCTTGAGAAATCATCGATGAAGGTTATGTAGTAGAGATGGCCACCTAGAGAATGTATGGGAATTGGTCCACATATGTCAGAATGAATGAGTTGGAGAACTCCATTAGTTTTATTATTAAAATAAGGGAATGGTCCCCTTGCCTTCTTCCAATTGGAACACCCTGAACGTACTCCATCATGTTGAGCTTGAACTTGAAGGATCCCAGATACAAAAAAATTCAATTTTAGAAGAGTTTCATAATGTAGATGTGCCAATATTTAGTTCCATAGCTCATTTCGATGATTAGTGTCATGGACCATTGCTAGAAGATATCTTCTGGTGACTCTATAAATTCCTTCTACTCTAGATCCCAATGTAAATGCTTCTTTCATTTGGGATTCCCTCGACCAAGTGAGTAATTTTCCTTTGATGGAGGATACTCTCATTCCTTTGTCTTCCAAGGAAGAAATAGATATCATGTTCTTCTTTAGTTCCATAATATACATCACTTCATGAAGAATAACAGATATAATATATGTGTCTCCCTTCAACCAAATTTGAGAGGACCTCCTTATACTCAAAGAAGTGTCGAGAGACCCCACTATCTACTAGCCAACTATCATATGAATCCAAAGGATAGGAACTAGAGAGGGCAGAAATAAGAATATACTTAGATTGACTAGAAGCAACATTGTTTTCTTACCTGTAGTTTCTTGACTTCTTTTGAGAACGGTGTTATTATTCACGATCATATAGAGAATCTCTTTTTATTCTTCCATTTCTTTCATTTTCATCACCCCTTCAATCAAATCTTCCTCTTTGTTTATTTTACTACTATTTTTGCTTCGAGTATTGTATCTTGGAGCATTTTTCTTCTTCATGAAATCTTGAGCATAGTGAACTTCCTTGTGAAAATTGTATCATTCAATGTGAAATGTTTCTTTTTCCATTTCATTATTATAGTATTAGGGAGCAGGCTTTCTTGATTTTTATGATCCTCCCTTTCCTTTCTTTTTCTTTTCATGTAAAACAAAAGCAGATGCATCTCCTTCTTCATTATTTTGAATTATACCTCTTGAAATTGTCTTGGATTCTTCTTGAGTTCATTTTACAACTAGCTCATAAAATGTCGAGAAAAAATTGTTATTTCTTATGGTGGTAATGAAGGTTTCCCATATAATAGGGATACCTCTAAGGGTTACCAACACTGACTCCATGTCAGGTACAATTTCCCTAACTCTTTGCAATTGATCTCTAAGTAAATATATCCTCATGATATATTATTACACATATTCTCCTTTATTCATTTTCATATCTTTGAGTAGATATTTTAAGGAGATTATTTCATTCAAATTTTTGACTTCATACATGCCAATTAGCTTATCATACGTATCTTTATACTTCTTCAAATTTCCTACATAGACAAGTAAGTCATTTGCAAACCATCAAGAATAATTTTCTTTGCTTTACTCACCTTTCTTGTATTTGTTCTTGGAAAGAATGGGAGAATTTTTCAAGGGCTCATAAATATTTATGTGAATTTACTCCAAAACATCATTGTCATATGATATTATTTCACACTTTTTATTCCTAGCAACAAAATTTGATGAGTCTCCTAGCTTCTCGACCTATTTTAAGTACGAGGTAGAAATATTGACATGTTCAAAGAGATTCTTTCAACCTTTTGAAATATGATTTCTCTAGCTCTTGTCTCATTTGGGCTTGTCCATCACCTTAGCTCTGATACAATGTTAATTTTTCACTGTTCTATGCTATATCAATTACTTTAGCCCAATTAAATTCTTCAGTTACCAATATTTTCAATAACAATTGCTTCTTCCAATAATCAACAATAATTGAAGATAGAACACTAAATGAAATGAAAATAAGATACAATCAAGAGAATCAACAAGAGACACCAATTTGGTCAAAGACCAAGGAAAAATCCCACAAGGGGGAAAACCCATTTTAAATTCTTCTTCTATTAGATTGTCTTCAAATGTTTAGCAGATAGTGCAATGAGTCAAATTCAATAATAAGAGTCAAAGTCAATGCCTTTACTTGACCAACAAACCAACCAACAAAAAAATAATATGTTAATGATGAAATAGTCAGATTTGGTAAACTATCATAAATATGAAATTATGTCCAATTCAACAATAGTGAACGTGTGCCCTAACTAGAAAAATTCAATAGTGAAATATTTCCTCCAAGAGGTCAGTCAACAACCCAAAAATTCGGCCTCCATAGTTGGTCAAAGTTAACCAAAAACAATCTTGAAGACTTGTTCAAAAGAGTGAGAAAATATTGTTGTCAATGCAGGTCAAACCCGTTGTCAACATAGGTCAAACTACCCAAATTACTTTAGTTCCTATGCCAATTAATGAAGCCTACCCAAATAGAATATTCCCAAGTCAAATCATAGTCAAACGATCCCTAAAACACCTCGGTCAATCATAGTCAAAATAATTGTTTGAGAAGGTCAATGTAGAAGTGAAAGATTCCTATAAACCTTTCACACATGTGGAGAAATTTAGATGCCTCAGACTTGTACAAACCAATCATATTGAGAGAGAGAAGATGAGTTGATGTGATATGATGTCCAAATGAGCTTGAGGTCACTTGTATTTGTATGTGTTGGAGGAGGGGAAATAATTCCTTAGGCCGACCTTGAAAATTTGTATACCTGTGGGCTTGACTTCAAAAAAACACATTTCCTTGTTAGAATTCAGTGCTTCAAAGGCCAATTTTGGTCCTCTCAGAAAGAGGAATCTAGTCCAATAATTGGAATTTTCTGTTGAGCTGCCAAATTAACATTAGGATGATTATCATAAGGATTATTAACATGCCTAATGATTCAAATTTTATTATTGAGATATTAAGGGTTAGGTTACTCCATCCAATGTTGCAATAATCAAAGTGATTAGAAGAATCAAGGGCATAATGAGTAAATTTGTGGTATAAAAATTTAAAATATTAAACCAAGTTATTGTAAATGTTTATTTTAATGTTTGTAATATGGAAAAATATTGTAAAAGGATATGATATATTCTATAATATAGAGGTATCTTCTTCTACATCACTTAAGAATAACACTAATGTCAAGCTTAACTAAGAACCCGTTACTCTATGAGTATCGATACCAAATAATTTTGATACCTCATTCACTATTCAAATTGATAATGCACTGATTTATGAATACTCTCCATATTCTAATTAAGATCCCAAAGCATTAGTGAACATTAATCATCCTAGTGGTGGTGTTTAATACCACCATGTGAGATATTAATTTCCCATGGAATTAGTATGAAACCTTCACATGCTTTTTCATGTGTTTATGAAGGTCGTACATGATATTTAAATGCCATACAATTCCTTCAATAGTAATGAAATTCAAGATATTAGATCACAGAAAGATACAACAACCTTACCCAAGAGATGAAGGCAATGAACGTTGGTGGAATAGTGTAAACTAAAAGATAAAGAGGTTATAGGATAATCACCACAAAAATGATGTGGGTTACCATCACCTTTGGGTCTATGACACCTTTGGAAGCTCAAAGAACAAGATGGAGAAAATAATGAAAGGTAATCTCTGAAATGATGGCAACAGAGATTCAGGTGATAATCATTAACCACTAAACACTTCAATCTCATTCCGAGCTCATGGTTATTAAGGCTATCACATTTTGTTTTTTTTTTCCTAATTTATTTTATGGTTCTAATGTGTACATAGGTTGTCTACATGTATATCCCCCAAAAAAGGTTAATTTTGTTGAATATGTTTAATGTCTTAAGGAAACCCTAGTGTGGAGTAATTATTAGGTAGATTCCCACATCTTGTAGATTTATGAGATGTAAGGAATTGTTTTCCCCTCTTCTCAGAATAAGAAGATGAATGTATATAGGGAGAAATATGTTATTTATTTCAACATAAAAAATCTATCACCTATAAATTTCAGGTGAAAATAATCAAAAGATGTCCATTACATAAAATTTATAGGTCTAGAGGACTCCAAGGAGTTCCAATTAAATAATATACAACATTTTTCAAACTAGTCTTTCAAATAAGAGGGATTAAATCACTTTATTTTAAAAAGTGAGACATCTAACTTCACATATATATTTATAGTGTTGGAAATAATTTTGTCATTAATGACAACCAATATCATGTCATTGATGTCAAAGGAAGTATGATGTCTTGGATGACAAAGGAGGTTGATGCCTCAATCAATTTAAAGCATATAACAAGTTGGCGCTTACAAATTTCAGAGGTTGGTGCCTCAATCGGGTTGGAGCCTACAAAAAGTTGGTGCTTGCACATTGATTTTTGGATTTGGTGCCTAAAAATTAATGTAATAAAAAAATGAAGATAAGAAGATTTGTGGTTTTCTCCCACAAGGGTTTCCACACACATATGGTTTTTTCATGTGTTGATGTGATTATTATCTTTATTGATGCACTTTTATGTATTGATCAATTGATCAATTGTTTAAAATTATTAATTGGCCACTACACTCATTCACTCCTGCACTCTTAGTGTAATCATAATTCTAACAATTGGTATCACAACAGGTTCATTCAGGAATGACTATTCACTCATTAGAGAAATTTTGAGGTCTAAAATGGCCATCTTGAGGAATATTATAAAATAATATTGGAAATAATAGAATAATATTAGATTACATCATCAAATTTTAGAGGGAAAAAGGAAAAAACTAATTTTCAACTCGTATTTTCAACTTATCTCCCTATGGTTTTACTCAAATTTAGAGTGGGAGCACTTGTTGGATGTGGAATTTAATTCCTCGTCCAAGGAGTACCCATGTTGTGTGCTTTCAATGGACCCAACTACACGAAAAATGAGAAATACATGAAAAAACACAATTTCCATCACATTTTTCATGCATGTATACTTTTTCATGTAGTAGGGTCCATCAAAAGCATGCACCATGGGTACTCCTTGGATGAGGAATTAAATTCCAGATCCAAAGAGTGCTCCCACTTGAAGTTTGAGTAAAACGGTAGGGAGATAAGTTGAAAATACGAGTTGAAAAGTAGGTTTTTTTTTTTTTTAAACTCAAAAAATGGTGAATCATCCCCCATGGTTGACATCATCATCTTGAATCCTATTGGTTCTTATAAAATTGATTTTGGCTGTACATTTTTGTTTTGAGGCCCATTTTTTACCTCAAAAATTCTCTAATGAGAAGCTTGATCACAAGGAACATGACCAATATCAGATCTTTGGACAAGGCTCCTTAGTTTGATAGAACAAACTATGTTTTTTGGTAACTAAGAATGGAAACCTACATTATGTATTTAGGTATTTATGTATGGATGGATACTGAGAATGGGTTCCAAACACTTGCAACTCCTCCCACTGATGCAAATGGGAAATATATTTATACATTTAATGCAATGGAAAAATATGCCATCTTAAGTGGTTTATCATAAACTGAGTTTTTCAAGGTGAAGTATTGAAATTCATCCAAAGATATATGAGATAAGCTCAAAATATTATATGAAGGAGATGAAAAAATAAAGGAGGACAAGGTGCAAACTTAGAGTTTAGTTTTAGAGTTTTAAAATCGAAGAAGATGAAAGTATTGCTTCATATTTCATTTAAGTGGACTTAATTTTCAACACTATCATAGGTCCCCTTGAAAAAATTAAGGAAACTGATATTGTTTGTAAAATATTAACATCTCTGAGATCACACAATATTATTATTTTTTATAAAAGAAATTGAGCTGAGATCAGACAAATTTAGGAAGACATGCGATGGAGACTGATAGGGTTTCACTCCTCGCCGTTGTCGTAGCTTCTGATGTAGTCACCTTGGAACCTGATGCAAGCTTTCTAAAGCGCAGCCATGGAAATCGACCCCTGATCCATCGATATGTGAAGGTTGAAACTGTCCCCATTGGTCCCCCACTCCATTCACCTTTGAAACCAAGTCTCATACAATCGAGCACCTGCAAGAGAGGGGTTGTCTTTCGTTTACCTTGAATCATTGCTTAGGTACATATCTACTTCCGCAGATCCTCATCTACTTGTTGATATATCACCCAATGAATCACATAACATGATCTCTACAACAGTGACAAAGAATATTTGATGCTGGAGCATATGGAAATTAGCCAGCAATATGATTAAGTGTTCACATGTTGTGGCTAACAAGAGGTGGAAAGACTGATAATTAATATTTTAGTTAGATTTAAACTGTGAGAAGTTATTTTGTTGGATTTCCTAGATTAAATAGGAATAAAAATAGTAATTTGGTTCTCCATGCGAGCATATTTAGCCAAAAAGATTAGGATTGTGAGGATAGGATAAAGTTTGTTTGAAAGCTAGTAAAGACAAGTGTAACCGCTTTCAGTTATGAAGATAAGCATAAATAGGTGTGAAGTGTGATGGGGTAGGTTGGACAGAGTGAGGTGTGATAGGAGTGTGTGAGTAGTGTGACAGAGGAGTGGACAAAGAGGATAATTCATTAAAAATTCAACCATCAAAGGGCTCGACTCTGTGTATTTGCATCTCTGATTGATTCCAAGTGTTTGTGTGTTTTAATTTTCCTGTCTGTGTTAACTGTATTTTTTATTTATCTGTTGAGTTGAATATCACAGTTATTGCGCAGCACTTTCAAAGTAGTCGATTGAAGGCGCAGACAACAAAGACACAACAGGGTTCTTTGTAAAATGTTTAAGTCGTTGATTCGAATAAGACTTAGAAGTTTCGTACATCGTCTATCGCACATCGCAAAATTTTGAGTTATGTGTTAAGGCTTTACACAATAAGTTGTTTGAATTGTGATGTGAAGCGGAGGAGTAAAGGAGTAGTGAGGACCGTTAGATCTGGGTAAGATCAATGGTGGAACTTAAATCGCACCCAACAGTATTTCACACTTCGGCGATTTTATGGTTTGTCTTTAAGACAACGCATGATAAGCTATTTCTTTGCAGTGCAGTAAAGTGTTAAGTTCCGATAAGTTATGTCAGTTGCGGTGCGATACAAGCATATCGCATATCACATGGGATAAGGAATGCATTGATCGAAAAACTCTAAAAGCTGTGACGAGCGATATCGAATTGTTGAAAGTTGCGAAGTTGGGGAATGTAAGTTTAAAAATCTGCAAAGTGCTATTCCACCGTAATTGGTCATCATCTGTGTGAACCATAAAACCATAAGTTCCGCAAGTATATTATGATATTTTCATCCATGCTACATCATTTTGTATCAAATCAGAGGTTGAGTTCTGTTCTCAAGTATTGTAGAAAATATGCCACCTAGGAGAGGATCTAGCATGGGTCGGGGAATATTTACAGCAAATGTAGGTTTGCTCGAAGAGATTCGACAACTTAGTACAAGGATAGCGATAATGGAGACTGATTAGAAGAGAGAACCTGATGAAGAAGATGTCAGCGCAATAGAGGAATATTTTGAGGAAGAAGAAGAAGAAGAAAGCGAGGAAGCTAACTTTTTTTCAAGATATTAGCAAAGGTTAGTGGAAAACCAAGAATGGAGATTCCTTTGTATGAGGGGAACCTTAATGTGGATGAGCTAATATATTGGATCAGTTCAGTGGATAAGTATTTCAACTTATAAGAGGTCAAAGATAAGAAGAAGGTAAAGTTTGCAGCTACCAAGTTGAAGGGCCATGCATCTATCTAGTGGGATGAACTACAGACATCCAGGATTAGAAAGGGAAAGCCTATGGTTAAGAAATGGGATAAAATGGTAAGTAAATTAAAGAGAAAGTTTATTCCAAAAGACTATCAATTGAATCATTTCAAACAGTTGCAGAATTTTAGGTAGAAAGGAATGACTGTTAAAGAGTATACAAAGGAGTTTTACAAGATGAGTATTAAAGCAGGACATGCTGAAGAGGATATGGAGAAAGTAGACAGATACATCAATGGTTGAAGGTATGACATGCAGGATTAAATTAGTTTGTTGAGTCTGAAGACAATTAAGGATGCCTATCAAGTAGCTTTGAAGGTAGAGGAGAAAATGTTGAGGAAACACAGTCAGAAGAATAGAGGTAAAAGTCCAGCAAGAGGAAGAGGAACTTTCAGACCAAGATTTCAGCACTCTCAGAATTAATTCAAAGATTCGAGTAGCAAACCACCACAAAGAGGAGACTTTGGTAGAGTAATATTTGCACCCAGAGGTAGAGGCTGAGGAAGAGAAGTGAAATGTTACACATGTGGAGATTGGGGACATGGATCATGGGACTGTCCTCATAATAAACTAGC
Organism: Pinus albicaulis; assembly: GCA_034641835.2. Taxonomy (NCBI): domain Eukaryota; kingdom Viridiplantae; phylum Streptophyta; class Pinopsida; order Pinales; family Pinaceae; genus Pinus; species Pinus albicaulis. The sequence goes on from CM076575.1 coordinate 884,892,004, forward strand.
AAATAAGTGGAATGTGAATGTAGCTGAGGCAAAGGAAGAAAATACTTAGGTCACATAAAAGGAAGAGCCATCTGAAGCAGGAGAGTCTTTATTGCTCAAAAGGGTATTGCTTAAAGCAGATAAGGAAGAAAATGAGCCAACTCAAAGGAAGAGCTTATTCAGAACTGTATGCAAGTCTAAATAAAAATGTTGCAATGTTGTGATTGACAGTGGAAGCAATGATAATCATGTTTTTGCAGAGATGGTTGAGAAATTGGGGTTGACTAAGATGGTACACCCTAATCCCTACAGAGCGTTGTGGCTATAGAAGGGACATCAGATTTTGGTGACAAAACAATGCAAAGTAGAGATACATATTGGTACATATAAAGATGTCATATTGTGTGATGTGATGCCAACAGATGTGTGCCATGTATTACTGGGAAGGCCTTGGAAATTTGACAGAAAAGCCATTCATGATGGCAAAAGGAATACTTATACCATAGAGAAGGATGGAAAGAAGCACACATTGTTACCTTTGAAGGATGAAGCATACAAAGGAGCATCTGGGAATAGTGTTATGCTGATTAGTGGAAAATAATTGTTGCAAGAAGTCAAGAAAGAGAAAGAAATGCATTTTGTTATTGTAGGTAAACCCAAGGTAATTTTGACTTCTACAAATTTAGACAATCTTCTTGTGGAAATTAAAAATCTATTAGATGATTATGCTAATATAGTTGTTGATGAATTACCAAGTAAATTGCCACCAGTCAGAAGTATCAGTCATCAAATAGATTTAATACCTGGTGCAATTTTACCAAACAAAGTAGCATATAGAATGACCCCTTGGGAGAATGAGGAAGTTGGAAGACAAGTATAGGAGTTGTTAGATAAAGGATTGATCAAATAAATCCTTAGTCCATGTGCAGCACTAGCCATGCTTAGTTCAAACAAAGGAGGTGAGTGGCGCATGTGTACTAATTCCAGAGCCATAAACAAGATCACTATCAGGTATAGATTTCCATTGCCAGGCATAGATGTTTTGATGGATTGTTTAAGTGGGTCAAAGTATTTTACTAAGATAGATTTGAAGAGTGGATACCATCAAATAAGGATTAGAGAAGGAGATGAATGGAAAACTGTATTTAAGACAAACAGTGGGTTGTATGAGTGGTTAGTGATGCCTTTTGGGCTCACTAATGCACCAAGCACATTTATGAGACTAATGAATGAGGTCTTGAAAGAGTATATGGGAAAATTTGTGATAGTATATCTTGATGACATTCTGATTTTCAGTCAAAGTAAAGAGGAGCATTTGGAGCATGTTAAGTTGGTGTTAGATACTTTACAAAAGGAGAAACTACTTATAAATTTGAAGAAGTGTAGTTTCATGAAGAATGAGCTCATTTACTTGGGATTTATAGTCTCAGAAGAAGGCTTGAAGATGGACCCAGAAAAGATCCAGGTAATACTAGATTGTCCAACTCCGAGAAGTGTATTTGAGGTAAGGAGTTTTCATGGTCTTGCAAGTTTTTACAGAAAGTTTATAAGTGGTTTTAGTCAGATCTGTGCACCAATAATTGAAATGATAAAGGAGAGAAACCATCCATTTAAGTGGACAGAAGTAGCAGATCAAAATTTCAAGTTGTTGAAAAATAATATCACTGAAAGACCTATTTTGGCCTTGCCAAATTTTGATAAAATATTCCAAGTTGAGACTAATGATAGTGGGATAGAAATTGGAGATATCTTCAGTCAAGAGAAGAGATTGATAGCTTATTTCAGTGAAACATTAAATGAGGCCAAAAGGAAGTATTCATCCTATGATAAGGAGTTCTATGCTATTGTGCAGGATTTGAAGAAATGGAGGCATTATTTGTTTCCCAAAGAATTTGTGTTGTATTTAGATAACCATGCACTGCCGTTCATAAACAATCATCTGAAGCTGAACCAAAATCATGCTAAGTGGGTGGATTTTTTGCATAGTTTTACCTTTGTAATCAAACACAAAAGTGGTAAGTCAAACAAAGTTGTTGATGCTTTGAGTAGAGTAAATTTGATTATGCAGGAATTGAAGATTGGCATTTTGGGGTTTGAAGAAATGATTGATATGTATGAAGAAGACCCATATTTCAAAGAAATATATGCAGCTATTAAAAATACTGTGATTCATTATAGAAGCCAGTGGATGGACTACCTGATTCAAGGAGGGTTGTTGTTCAATAATAGTAAATTGTGTATACGTAAGTGCTCCATGAGGGAAAATCTGATTAAGGAGAAACACAGTGGAGGACTGTCTGGACACTTTGGACAGGATAAAACATTTGCTCAAGTAAGTGCTTTTTATTATTGGTCAAAAATTCAAAGTGATATCAAAAAGTTTGTTGAGAAGTGCAGGATTTTTCAACATGCCAAAGGAAGAAGCCAAAACATTGGTTTATATTAACCATTGCCAATACCCAATATACCTTGGGATGTTTTCAGCATGGATTTTTTTTTAGGTTTGCCGAAGAATCAAAGAGGACATGATTCTATCTATGTTTTTGTTGATAGGTTTTCTAAAATGGCACATTTTATTACTTGTAAGAAAACTAGTGATGCAACTCACATTGCTAATTTGTTTTTCTCTGAAGTTATAAGATTACATGGACTACCTGTGAGTAATATTTCAGACAGAGATAAATAGTTCGTAGGACACTTCTAGAGGACTCTATGGAAGAAGCTAGGTACAAACCTTAGTTTCAGTTTAGCCTATCATCCTCAAACAGATGGACAAACTGAAATGGCGAATATGAGCTTGGGAAACATATTAAGGAGTTTGGTTTACAAAAATCAAAAGCAGAATGGATACAGAAGTTGCGGGAAGATGTCAAGCAAAGCTTACAGAAAAACACCCAAAAGAATAAAAAAAGAGCTGATATGAAGAGGAATGAAATAGAGTTTAAGTAAGATGATTTAGTCATAGTTTATCTAAGGAAAGGCTTCTAGTTTGGACCTATAACAAACTGAAAATGAACAAGATAGGGCCATGTAGAATTTTAAGGAAGTTTTCCTCAAATGCATATGAGATTGAGTTACCAAAAGGAGTTGGGATATCACCCATCTTTAATGTTACAGATTTTTACCCATACAAAGAAACAGAGGAAGAACTACAAGAATAAACTACAAAAGAGGAGGACCAGACTTTGAATTGGAAGGAACAGATGCCAAAGACAACAAAGAAAGAAGTGGAAGCCATTATGAAGAAAAGAGCAACAAAGAAGACTAGGGGACAACCCTATTATTAGTATCTAGTCAAATGGAAAGGACAACCAGTGGAATATGCCAGTTGGATGACAACATCAGAGTTACAGAAATTTAATGCAGATCTTGAAACATTAATGAATCAATCTTTTCTTCTCCGGGATTCTGATGGAGGAGCATCCAGAAATTAGCCAGCAATGTGATTACGTGTTCACATGTTGTGGCTAACAAGAGGTGGAAAGACTGATAATTAATATTTTAGTTAGCTTTAAATTGCGAGAAGTTAGTTTGTTGGATTTCCTAGATTAAATAGGAATAAAAATAGTAATTTGGTTCTCCCTACGAGGAGATTTAGCCAAATAGATTAGGATTGTGAGGATAGGATAGAGTTTGTTTGAAAGCTAATAAAGACGAGTGTAATTGCTTTTAGTTTGTAAGATAAGTGTAAATAGGTGTGAAGTGTGATAGGGTAGGTTGGACAGAGTGAGGTGTGATAGGAGTGTGCGAGCAGTGTGATAGAGGAGTGGACAAAGAGGAGAAGTCATTGAAAATCCAACCATCAAAGGGCTCGACTCTGTGTATTTGCATATCTGATTAATTCCAAGTGTTCGTGTGTTTTAATTCTCATGTTTGTGTTAACTGTCATTTTTATTTCTCCGTTGAGTTGAATATCACCTTTATTGTGCAATGCTTTCAAAGTAGTCGATTGAATGCATGAACATCAAAGACACAATAGGGTTCTATGTAAAAGGTTTGGTGAAGTCATTGATTCGAATAAAACTTAGAAGTTTCGTAAATTGGCCATCGCACATCGCAAAATTTTGAGTTATGCGTTAAGGCTTTACGCAATCAGTTGTTTGAATTGTGATGTGAATTAGAGGAGTAAAGGAGTAGTGAGGACCATTAGATATGGGTAAGATCAACGGTGGAACTTAAATCACACCCAGTAGTATTTCTCAATTTAGTGATTTTATGTTTTGTGTTTAAGACATCGCATGGTAAGCTATTTTATTTGTGGTGTGGTAATTTAGTGTTAAGTTCCGGTAAGTTATGTCAGTTGCGATGTGATTCAAGCATATTTCATATCGCACAGGATAAGGAATGCATTGATTGCTAAAATATAAAAGTTGCGACGAGCTGTATGTAATTGCTGAAAGTTGCGAAGTTGCGAAAGGTAAGTTTAAAAAGCTGCGAAGTGTTATTCCGCCGTGATTGGTCATCGTATGTGTGAACCATAAAACCACAAGTTTTGTGTGTATATTCTGATATTTTCAGCCACACTACATCAATATTGGGAGATCAACTCAACTTTTATAGGGATCGTAGATCAATCTAGATGGGATCTGCAATGCTCACACCCTTTGCACTAGGAGAGTCAATGAAAAATTAAATCTAACCTTGATTAAAATGATGGAAATAATCGATCTGGTCTTCTTCAATGATAAATCCTTTGACCCAGTCATCTCCAATTTTAGGTCCTTGCAATCTAAGACTAGATTCGTGAATCAGTCGTCAAACTAGTGTGTAGATGGGCCACAACCTGATGCACATATTGCACTAGATCTTGGGGTGTATCTTGATGGTGTTTTAGATCTTTCCCTCCCAAGTGAAAATATATGGATTACACTATAGTTTCTTTCAGGATCTACCTAATTTGCAGCAATCCCAACCACGAAGGATATTTGTTGAACATTGCAGCTCTTTTGCTCGGTGTATTTTCTGGATCAAGGACTGGATCGGGTGAAGAAAATGACATAATAAGTTTCAATGCATATATATCCACTTAATATAAGCCCATATATGTCTCCCACATACCCCAAAAATATTCATATCACAGATCCAGAAACTGAGGGTGCACATCAAGCCTGTTTGAAGACCTAAACGAAGGAGTTATGAACCAAATTTTTATCAGAACCCTGAGTGGGAAATATATATATATGTGTATCTGAACATGGATGTAGAGACTAACCCTCAAACAGGAGATTCAAAAACAAATAGGCATACCATCAATATTCCAAAATATGATTTATGTAGGGAAATTGATGCAGGGTGACCACACAGTGAAGGATTATGGCATCCGGTCAGATGCGTCTATCACTCTCACCTCGAGACTGATTAGAGGATGTTCCAGATCTAGCTCAAAAGGATCTGCATCATTCAATGATGTTGTCAAAGGGAAAGGGTGACTCAAATTAATCCAAATCTCCCTGGGCTATATATTGTGGAGCAAAAATATCAGGTTCCAGCTCTGAAAATTATTGTGGACGAGGTAAATGGTCTTTGTGCAGATTTATACACCAAAGAAATTATCTGCAGATTTAATGGATTTTGGTCCAAATCAGAGACGCTTCATCAATGGGTATTCTCTAATTGGACGTCGAACTATGATATTCATCTATGCTCTAAAGGGATTTTTATTATCAGTTTTGATACAACAAAATATATGGATTACATATTAAATGAAGGACCATGGTTTTGGGGCAATGTTGGGGTCTTCATGATATCCTGATTTCCTGATTTCGATGCTACCACCATGGCGGTTGTAGAAATTTGAATAAATGATATGTTATCCACCGAGATTCTCCTGATCACACACTATTTTAGCTTCATGCATAATACAAAATCTCTTCTACCAATGATCATTACATGCGGAAATAAAATCAATTGCATGCACACATTAAAACCATAAAAAATTCACACATATGAACACAATATGTAATGGGAAAGCTTAAAGCTGAAAACCTCCAACTATCTGTATATTATATATGTCATAGAGATCATGTAACAATCATCATGCAAAGCTCCTCCTGAAGCTCTCGGCATAATCTCCACTTGCTACCACTAATGGGCAAGATCTTGCAAATCCATACCTGCGATCTTTGTGGGCAACTGCTTTGCCTCTCTTTGCGCAATCCCTGCTGAAGAATGCCTCTTGATGAGAATTTTGATTACCCCAGCCTTGCTCACACAGTATTTATAGGCATCTCTACTGAGTGTTGGATGCAAACCATGCATCACTTATAGTCACAACTGATAGTCACACTTTCCCTTTCACCTATCTCTGCACTGGTCTCCACTGAAACTGTCCATGCACTGAAGTTAACTGATGTATTCTTTAGTTGATTAATGAGTTTATAATTAGTGAATTAATTAATAATTAATTCACACCACTCTCACTAATTGTATCGATCAGTTAAACTAGATACAAATAGCTCAACTATGTTTAGATTAGTTAAACTGAACACAACTCCATTAACTTCCTCAATCAACTCCACCAAACTCTGTCACATGAGTTCTAACTGAAGTATCCATGCAATAGCTCCACATAACCCTCAAGAATAGCATAATTCCTTCTGTCAGCTCCTGTGCCACATCTGTGCACTTAACTGAAGTGCTCCAAGAGAATAAGATAATGTTTATAGTCCAAATATTATTAAGAGCTAATAATATTCGACATATCTATTTTTAGACTGGCAATCTAAAAATAAATTCCACCCAATATGTCTAAAAATAGAAGTCCATCTATTTTTCCAACTTGACCAACCATCCACAAATAGCATCCTGCAACTCATAGAATATGATCGACATGTCTAAAAATAGACTTTGCGCCAAAAATCACCTGTGTGGGCCCCACCTAGTTTAGGTGATCATTTTCCAACTAGGATTAGGAATGATGTTTCAGGATGCCTCCTTCACTGTTTCTTGTTGCAATCTTCAACACTCCCTCTCAACAAGAAAGGATTGTCTTTGCATGCGACATGCAACTCCATGCATTCGCCCTGCAACCTTCACAGGCGCCATGCAACTCCATGCATATGCTCTGCAACTCCTCTGAAACTGAATAGGCTCCAAAAAACTCAATCAGTGTGATGCATCTATCATCAAAGTCTTCAACTTCTACTGGTCCCAACTGCACATGTTTTCAGGAACCACTGCGTTATTGAACTCTGCACCCATGCACTCTGCACTTGCTATCAACTCTGAACCGCGCTCCAGTATCCGACACTGTCACTTTGATCTGCCTGCATCAATCCAACTGATCATGCTACTGCTGCTCTGTGGGCACCTCGTAGCTAGTTTAAATTCATGAGATCCACACCATCTCAATGAATCCTGCCCAAAAATTTCTTGGATTATCCATGCATGTCGACCCACCTCTCACCTGGTGGTATAGTTGCATGCACTCCCTCTGCCCATCTGGCACGAAATTTCTCTGCATGAGTGGTTTCTTTCACTCCATGATCCCCATCTTGTGGCTTCTCCACATCCCGAGGTTCACTCTTACCTGCATGCAAATCCTGCTCCCTCTCAAGCTTCAATTGCGTGGCTTTCTTGCACTTCCCAACAGTAGGAAGCTCCGTAGAAATCCCATCTACTTCAAGTCTGTAGAGATTCTTTGCTCAAATCCCAACCTTCTTGACTTGTCCTTCTTCATCCACACTAACTCCTACACTCCCAAGCTGATCCCTGCAGTGGAAAAACTTTGTCAAGTATACCGGAATAGTGTCATTCTTCTCCATTTTTATTTTCATGAGTTTATCCTTGAGCGCCAACTTCCTCTAGACGCTTCAATACAAAAACTCAACCGCTTCAATTCTTTGCAATTGCTCCAATGATCAATATCGCTCTGATACCATGTAGAAATTTGAATAACTGATATGTTATCCACCGAGATTCTCCTGATCACACACTATTTTAGCTTCATGCATAATACAAAATCTCTTCTACCATTGATCATTACATGCGGAAATAAAATCAATTACATGCACACATTAAAACCATAAAAAATTCACACATATGAACATAGTATGTAATGGGAAAGCTTAAAGCTGAAAACCTCCAACTATCTGTATATTATATATGTCATAGAGATCATGTAACAATCATCATGCAAAGCTCCTCACAAGCTCTCAGTATAATCTCCACTTGCTACACACTAATCAGGCCCGATCTTGCAAATCCCATGCACCGATATTTGCCAGCCTTTAGCTTGCCTCTACTGCGCAATCCCTGTTGAAGAATGCCTCTTGATGAGAATTTTATTACCCCAACCTTGATCACGCAGTCTTTATAGGCATCTCTACTGAGTGTTGGATGCAAACCATGCATCACTTATAGTCACAACTGATAGTCACACTTGCCCTTTCTCCTATCTCTGCACTGGTCTCCACTGAAACTGTCCATGCACTGAAGTTAACTGATGTATTCTTTAGTTGATTAATGAGTTTATAATTAGTGAATTAATTAATAATTAATTCACACCACTCTCACTAATTGTATCAATCGGTTAAACTAGATACAAATAGCTCAACTATGTTTAGATTAGTTAAACTGAATACAACTCCACTAACTTCCTCAATCAACTCCACCAAACTCTGTCACATGAGTTCTAACTGAAGTATCCATGCAATAGCTCCACATAACCCTCGGGAATAGCGTAATTCCTTCTGTCAGCTCCTGTGCCACATATGTGCACTTAACTGAAGTGCTCCAAGAGAATAAGATAATGTTTATAGTCCAAATATTATTAAGAGCTAATAATATTCGACATATCTATTTTTAGACTGGAAATCTAAAAATAGATTACGCCCAGTATGTCTAAAAATAGAAGTCCATCTATTTTTTCCAACTTGACCAACCATCCACAAATAGCATCCTGCAACTCATAGAATATGATCGACATGTCTAAAAATAGACATATGTCTAAAAATAGACTTTACGACAAAAATCACCTGTGTGGCCCCCACCTAGTTTAGGTGATCACTTTCCAACTAGGATCAGGAATGATGTTTCAGGATGCCTCCTTCACTGTTTCTTGTTGCAATCTTCAACAGCGGTATCCAAAATTCCCGTTTGGATAAGGTTACATAATCTACCTCTCTACTTTTGGCATCACAAAGTATTATAAGGAATCGATAATTCTGTGGGGAAATTTTTTAATATTTATTCAGAACAAACCCATAAAGGCATATTTACTTTTTCCATAATTTTTGTTGAAGTTGAGCTCAGTCAAAATTTACGTGATCACACCATATTGATCTTCAATAAAAATCAATGGTCACAACCTCTTGATTATGAAAATAGAGCATTATGATGTCATACATGTATTCAAATGGACACCTCCAAAGCACATGTCCACAAGCTAAAGAGGACTCCAATAGAAAAAAGAGACAACCACAAAAGCCCAAAGTTTGGAAATTTTGAGAATCACAGGAAGTAGAAGCAGAAGATGCAGATGTCCCAGGAAATTCCAAAAACTTTAATTCTTAGAATGTCAAGGTTACCCCATAGAAGGACGAGATCGAGCACAGCTCCACACTAGTTCCAATACCTTCAATTCCATAGATGTAGAGTGAAAAAATACCCCTGAAAAAGAGGTAAGTGGTTCCAAACGAACCCACGCATAAGAAGGATCATATTCTAAAAAATATTTCCCAACAAATGTAAACGAGAATCAAATGGATATAATATCATTCACACCCAACACTAGTGGTTGGCAAAAAATGGAAAAAAATAAAGTTAGAAAAGTGTAGTTTTTGGCTCTTTGATGAGCCTATATGGTTCTTAAAAGGCAGGATTGGGTTATTTTTGCATATACTATTCAACATCTAAAATATGTAATTTTGTTCAATATGAATAAAGTTTCGATTTTTCCTTGGAAAAATAAAAGACAACTTTTTCTCCAAAGAGGATAGTGATTATGAAAGCAATTACCATATATCTGATGATGAAAGAGGAGATATTTTTCATAACCATGAGTGATCAAAACATTGAAGAAGAGGATTCAACATAAGTAGACTTTGAAGGAGAGCTTACAAGTGCCTTGGAAGAATTGTGACCACTAAGAAAGAAGGTGTATCAACTAGAAAAACAACTATAAGAATATAAAGAAAAATATTGTGATGCATATTTTGTCATTCCTATAAAAATTGAATTGGAAGAAACTAAGAGGATAGAGGAGATTATGTCAAAGTAGATAAATTAAAAGGAAGAACATTGTGAAATTGGAAGAAGAAATTGTTCTTTTGAGAAAAGAATTAGAAAATACCTTAAATAATCTCAATCAAAACTTGAATCTCCTTAAAGGTTCTGAGTCATTAGATCACATCCTTAGTAGAAGCAGAATTTGGTCTACCAACAACCTTAGACATATATGTCATAAGACCAATGGAACTATTAGTGTCAATATACCGATGACCACAAACATCTTCCGATGAGCTTGGTATATCATCCACACTTCTCCTGAGACAATTATATGTTCCCTATCTTCGTATGACCAATGCTTGTATGATTTAGTCATCATCGCAAGACCAATGCGGCATAGTCTTGTAGAAAAAAATATATCCAAAAATATCTATAATTTTCAACAACATAAAATTCCATCCCATGAATGTTCCATTGTGTTTTTTTTGTGGGACTCTTTCCTAAACAGGTTGCAACCAAACCTTGAAAAACCATAATATTTTTCACCACAATTATCCTATACCAAAACCTTTTCCAAGAATAAATATATCCTTATTAATATTTCATTCTTACAAAAACTCATGAAATTTAACTTAAATTAATCTAGTTGTTTATTCCTTAAACACTTATCATCACTTGTAGTTTTCTTGTCATTATTTATTCTTGAGCTCACATATAGACACAATACACAATTATACAATGCTAAATTATTTTACCATCATTGTAATCTCTAACAATTATGCTTACTCTCCAATAAATGCAAGTTGAACAAGAAGATTTCATTAATGTATCAACAAATAATATTAAAATTTTAAATTTCATTACAGAACACCTAATATCTCATATATCTCAAATACAACTCTTGCATCCCAAAAGTTCAACCTTCATCATGATTTTCAATGGTGACGCCCTAATAAGAACATAATAATGAGAAATATTGTGATGTTATAACGTGAATATATATGCAAAGTGAATTCGAAGTAATATCTCTTATAATATATGATCCAACATCCACCATGGGCTTCCAGGATGTTGGGATAATAAGTTGTCCTGCATGTATTAAAAAAATAACATAATTTGGCAAGAACAATATGACCAAATACATGCTCCTAAATCATCCATCCAATAACGCAAGACTTGTTAATCAAATTTTCCTATAATAGTGTTTTCATGAAACAATACTTCCATTCATTTTAAGAATAATATTTTGATTTTTCCATACTTCAGGAATTGTGTTGTACCAAGATTTTATCTACACATAAATGGTGTTACAATAGTGAGATTGTTTTATGCATGCATAACTTTATTGTCTTCATTTGTGAATTTTTGTATTTCATATAAAGAAATGGTCATCCTCAACCCATAATCAAGTCATAAAGAAACCTTCTTACTATTTGATGGTGAAATATTTTCTTTCGTTTCCACTCTACAGATGGACCCCGTATTTTACGGAAATCTTCCTTTATGACTAATGGGCTTCTTGCCTTAATTTCACCTTCAGGATTAACCTCAAGTAGTTTAATGTGGCTCTACATTTTTTCCATTGGTTTCTTTGTCATGGAGAGATTTCTAACCATACATTGTGTAGCATATTAATGATAAAAAATGAAATGAATGTTGAGATACCATCTTTATCTATGATAATGAGCCTTGCACATCAATGTATCCATAAAAATAAGCAAGTTTCATTTATCCTACATAATGAATTGGTTATGAAAGACAATTTAATAAAGTAATGGAAAATAATAGAAACAAATTCATGCAACATACATAATTTTCCAAAATCAATTGGATAAAAATAAACTGTATATTTTCATTACAAAAACAATTTTTTACCATGGTAATATGAAAAACATAATGTTAGTACCAACAATGATCTATCCAATACTCTATGTGAACCCCTATAATAGCTACCCAATTGCAATTAGAGAAGGCTTATAACTAATAATACATGCCAGTGGAATACAAATTATTTCACTTAATGTTTCTTCATACCATACAATATAGTAATTTAATGGCTTTTCCCACACAATTTCAATAATCAATTCCCAAATTATACTGTTCATGCCTTACCCCTCCAAAGAAGAATGGTGCCTAAAAAACAATGGATGCCAAATTCAATTCTATGAGATTAGACACCTCCTCCACATCATCTACTCACCTCACAGAAGGGGTTGTTATCATTGGGTCATGTGGCATGACTTATTATGAATGGCTCATCACATATGAACAAGCCCTTAATTGGTTTTTCTTGAAATACAAGACCTTATATTCTAGTTATATGGTTGTTTTGATCATAAATTGAAGGTGAAGAGATAGAGAAAGAAGGTGCAAAGTTGTATTATGATAGTTGATATTTCTTATAAAAGTGTGAGCTAAGTTGTCCACCCAAATTAATATCACGCACTTAAACATCGAACATGTCCTACTTCAAGTTATGCATTGTGCCCTAGAATTATGCTTTATTGATTTACACCTAATCTCGTAAACACTTTGCACAAGCATCACACTTTAAATTCATCAAGAATTTCACTAAAATTTTCTTCCAAAATTAATAAATCCCTCAAATGAACTTCGTTATGCACAACACCTCCTAGACATAGATTTAGTCAATATTTTACTCCTTTTTTGGATCTAAATCGAAATTGATACACCTTGCAACATTTTTTATACATCCCTTAATATAACATGTAATGGGACTATGTTATAATGTTGTGACTAGTTGAGTGGCAAGCACTATCAACATAAACATCAATGTGTGATAGATATAATAGTTAGATGCATTATAGAGTCAAAAAAACATACAAGTTCATATCAACATTCATTAAATAAACATAAGATACATTTCCTTCCAATCATGTTGATATATTTGAGTAAGAATTTGCATCTTCTCCTTTAAAACCAAGAAAAGAGTTGCATTCATGTACTTTCAATATTTCTAACACTAACCAAAATCAGAGTTCTCTCCACTATATGTGCTTGGTATTTTCAATTTATATTAGCGATGAAGTTAAACCAATGGCTATAAGATTGTGTAAGGATGACTTTTATAATCTAAAAAAAATATGTCTAACATAAAAGAAGTTCACATAAAATTCACATTTGGAATGATTTTAATTATCAACCAAATTCACCACAAATAAAAATGAGAAAGTACTACTTATAAAAATTTATTTGTTTCTGGATGGGAGGGAAAACTCCAAGAGAATAGCTTGCTTTGTTAGAATTACTTGGGATTGAGGGGGACTTAGACGATTTGCTGGGAGAAGAAACCCTTGTTGGCCCAAGAAACAAACGAATGGGCTGGATGATTAATGGGTGTACCAAGCCTTGGGAACAGGGCCCAAAGTGTGCACAAAACATTGAACCCATAGCTTAGTGGATGCTTGTTCCACCTTCCATCTAGCTGCAAAACTACTAATGTGATCTTTTGGATCAATGTCTCCCTTATAGACTGCCATAGTCAACGTGTTTGTCTACTTCTGTAGAATGTGAGGTTCATGTGGAGTTTTGAATCTAGCTTTGATGGAAACAATAAATGTGTCCCATGTGGAAATATCTTCCTTATGTATCGCCCACCATCCACTATTCTCACATACATATGTGGGAAAATACCCCAAAAATTATAAAGGTGAAGTTTTGATGATAAAAAAAAAAAAAAAATATATATATATATATATATATATATATATAGGACCTTCTTACATTACATAGTACATGATATTGTTGTCATTTAACCATATCACAATGGTTATTCTTATATGATATATATGTCTGAGTGGTCACATGTGTTTCATATTCAAACATTTAAGCATGGATGAGAAGTGAAAAAAATTACGTTACAACAAGTGTAGGTGATTTGGTAACAACCTCACCAATGATAAGTGGTCGTCTTCAAACAGATTTCAATTTTGATGCAACAATCTCATTCCAATTCAATGTGTCAAACCCCTAAGAAACCTCGGTAGAGGAAAAAATCCAATCAAGAAGGGAACATGGCAAAACAAAGAGAGCAAGGTTGTCGAATCCCTATTTCCCCACAATTATGCAGTGTATTACATGTCATTGATGATACATGCAGCTTCAAAACATGGAAACACATGCAAATGATGGATGAATGGAATGAGATCTACATTCCTTGTTAACCTTGCAATGCAATGGACAAGGACATCTCATCTGAAACTCCAATTGAACCTACATTTTGATTAAGATTTGCTCATAGGAAAAATTCTCAATGTTATATGTGTTTAGGATTTTGTGAAGGATATATAGTCCAAAATGAATGAAGAAACAATACAATAATATTACAAGAATTCCACAAGGATAAACACCAAAAATTATGCCACGATGGAGATTATGGCACATATTGTGACAAAGATAATGACATATATTACAAGAAATTCACAATAATAATGTATGCATTGAAAAGTCACTAGCTAAAGGACCAAAATCATACAACATATGGTAGTAAAATAAAACATACATTCTTAAAAGGTGAAGTATAATTTTTCTATGCTTTTGTCCTTTTCACTGGAGTCTGGCCATACAATTCTTGTCAAGATCTTTATGTGTCATTGCTTGAAATACATTTTTGAATGCATAAAATTATATGGAACCTTTAAAAACTATGGGCACCCAATATGTATATATTTAACAACTCAAATCTACCATTCCAAAAAAAATTGACAGACTTCAAGGAAAACTCACTTGAAAATAGGTCTGGGAAAGGGAAAAGACATAGAATGTAAACTACTTGGTCATTATATTGAGTCACAGAATAACAATTGTTCCTACTAAAATCCCACAAGAGATATATCAGATTAGAGAAAGCTAGGATCTGAATTTATTGTGCCCTAAGAGAACCTTTAATTCGACCTTATGCGTTTCCAGCTTGGTTTCCTAATTTAAGAAGGTTGAAGTATTGTAATTGGTATTATTATAAGAAGATTAAGTATTGTCAATACCATGGAGTTTTCCGATTTTAGTATTGTGGGTTATAATTGACTTATATATGTTCACGATCATTAATAAGTCCCCCATATTTTATGGAGAAAACACTACTTTAAATTTTTTGTGCAAATTAGTCCTTACCTGAATTACAAATTACATGTAAATTTATTTAATCATCATCTAAAACTATAGTCTAAATATTTGAAATGTAGACGCAATAACCATCGAATCTACCCTACCCATGACACTAGACAAGTCAATTAACCTTAAACACAATCTATCTTGCATAAAACCACCAAATAAGCCTAAGCCCACCAATTACTAGCAGGAAACAAAGAGTCAACACATGAAATAATGAGTCAATGTGCCTATAAAAACAAACTTTTGGCTTATTTTGATAATTCTTATTCATTTCTCCTTAAGGTTTCTCAGAAGGGTTTCTAACTAGGATTTGTAACCTTTAAAAAACATTTAGGGTTTTGACCATCATCTAGGGTTTCAAATTTTGAGTTGTATGATGCCTTTTTACCAGGATTTCAAGTTGGTTTCAAGTTTCAACCATCATGTGTTCAACCCATTTTATCTAGGGTTCAGTTTCAGGGCATTTTCTTTTTATTAATTTCAGCTTCTAGGGTTTCCCCCCTTTTTCTGATTTTATTTTTACAAAATTAGGGCTATAATGGCACTAAAATAGTACCTCATTTTGTAATAGCCCAGGGAGCATTACTTCCATCAAATATTAGTACCATAAAAAAATTCAAGACCAAATAGAACAAAATAATGATTTTGAGGCATGTAACAGCAAACGTCATCTCTATTTTTCACCACCTTTTACAAGCACACTTCTTAAGTCTTGGGATTAACTTGGAACTACTGCACATTAGCCAAAAAATGCATTGTCATCTACAAATTTGTAGGAAAAAATGTAATAGTCAGATCAATTGCCTTGAGTATCATATTTTTCCATGTCCCCAGGGGCACTATAACATTCTCTTAAGATGTGAACCAATACGTTAAACACCAAGTAGCGCTATTCCTAAATACAATAACATGTGCAAATAATAAACAATACCTTTTCAATTATCATAAAGTAAAGAGTATTAAGAAACGTAAAAATAAAAAAAGTATTATGAAACTATAACACTACAAGGAATTGATACAAGAAGGTCAAGGAAACATGAAACATGCACTAGTAGTATTGCTGCCCAGTTCCCAACACAACCCTCTTCAAATCCCAACACTGGTGGGGGCACTATGCAAGCTCAAGTTAGCAAGCCAATAAAACAAATTTCATACTATTCAACCATTCCATTCAATGTGGCAAGGAAAAAATACTAGCAAGGCGTGGTTAATGACATTGTTGTTGTTGGCCCATGCTTTAAAGCACCCATGTAACAAAAAATGAAATTCTTTGTGATTGCAAGAATCAATTATTTTAGAAATGAACATATAAAATGCAGTAAAACTACTCAGTAATATGTAAGAAACCATGTAGTCATCGGTCAACTGCTAATGGAGAGATACCAATCCAATTTCTAGACCCAATGTGCCACAAATTTCTTAGAACTCATTTCAAATGATGTTGGTAAAATCTCTTTTGATCAAGGAAATTTTAGAGAAGACAGAGTCCATTACAAAATAATTGAAATTTTAGAGAAGGCCAAGTCCATTAAGAAATACATTGAAATTTTAGATAAGGTTGAGTCCCTTACAAAATACATATATAATCATACAATGGTATTCAACATGCAAGGATTCACACTAAGGGCCCGTCATCAATAGATTTTTCCATAAACTCCATAACCTTGCACTGCATTTATATACGAAACTTGGATTTGTAAAGGATGTTTGAAAAAATAATTTCTAAACTTCATAACCTTTCATTGCATTTCTATACAAAATTTTACTAATTATATGGAGTAATATGACTTTGATAATGTTGAAGCATCAAGTTATATTTTCAAGTAGATATTCACTCTTTGTTATGCTCCAACACTCATTCCATTTTGATAGAAATTTGGACTATGATATATAAAATTGAGATGATATGGGATGAATATGAGGAGAGAGGGAATATGGTAAGGTAGTGTGGAGTTATCTGGGCAAGAAGAATACTAAACCACTAAGAAAATTAAAATGAACCTTATGGATATTAATGTTTTTCATAAGAAGATTCTAAACAATCAATATAATTTCATAATCATGTACAACTAGTACAAAATATTTCATAATTCTAGACTAATTATTAGAAACGTTCAATAGAGAATTTTGGGATAAAAAGCTTCAGTGTATAAGAAATATCCATAACCATGATCAAACTGGATCACTAGGACTTAACATACATTCAACTTATAGAAAAAGCTAAAAAGATTATAATATTTGTTACTTATCCAAACAATTTAGATTTTAGATCAACATTGAATAAACTATTAGCAATAATAATATAAAACATACCTCAATTAAAGGTCCCATAGTTATAGATAGAGATTTCTTTGAGTCAATGCCAAATCTTTGTACTGGAATCTCCTCTAGCATTTGTTCAGCTTATTCAACCAACACTAAAAGAATAAAAAAAATAAAAAATAAATTAATAAACTTTTTTATGAATAAATAATAATTAAAAGTACTTCAGTGCGTGAATATTCGAATGAACTCCTCTTTGTTTCAAGAATAATTTATTGTAATAGTCTAATCTTGGATCAAACATCCCTCAATTTGACAAAGCAGTAGTGAAGTCAACATTGACTTTTCGGTTGCTCTATTGGATCAAGGTAGTTTTTCTCCAAGATTATTAGAAGCCTAATTTATTCTCTATTGAACAATACCAACCAATTGAAGGTGGAAGTTCTTATGCGCCCCCCCCCCCCCCACATCACTCTCAATTCTTGAGCACCTAATCTATCTCCTAGAAAATAGTTTGAATCAACACATTAAATTAAACAACCCTAAATGTTTTATACAAAACCATCTTATTTATTCCCCTAAACCTTATACCTTCAAAATGGCATAATAGGCACAGGGAATCTCCATATTTCATTATTTCCTTCTTCCTCACAAATACACCATTCAACCATTGTAGCATTTCCAAAATCCATTAGTGATTACTATTTAAAAACAAAATGAAAAACATTAATAAAACCTGGAACTAATCTTCAAAACTTAAAAAAGGAAACAATTACCACAATATATATGTATATAAAAAAAAACAATTCTATAAATACTTCTCAAACAAAGTGTCAGTATTAGTAAAGGCAATCAATGTTGGCTCTCATCTTCACTAGGATCATTTGGGGCATCCACGGATTCCAAATATATTGATGCATAAATGCCCCAGACACTATTGATGAAGACATGAGGAAATATTGGCTATCTTAAACAATATTGGTGCTCTGTTTGAGATGTATTTGCAGAATGTACTTTTATGTTTTGAAGTTGTGGTAATCATTTCCTTTTTTCAAGTTTTTAAGATCATTTCTAGGTTTTATTAACACATGCCATTTTTTTTAAAATAAGAATCACTAATGGATTGTGGATATACAACAATGGCTAAATGTCATGTTTGTTAGGAAGAGGGCAAGAAAGGAAATATGGAGATTTCATGTACTTATTATGACATTTTGAAGGTACAGGTTTTAGGGAAATAGATAAGATGGGTTCGTATAAAATATTTAGGACTATTTAATTTAATGTGTTGATTTCAACTATTTTCTAGTAGTTAGATTGGGTATTGGGGAATTGAGAGTGATATGAGGGGGGAGGGGGGGCATAAGAAATTCAAACTTCATGTGGTTGGCCCTGTTCAGTAAAGAATAAATACGATTCAAATAACCTTGGAGAAAACCTCCCTCATTCAACAAAATAATAATAAAGTCAATGTTGAATTCACTGCCGCTCCATCAAATTGAGGGAGGTTTGATCCAAGATTAGAATAATCCAATAAATTATTATGGAAATGAAGAGAATCTCATTAAAGTATTCGTGCACTCAAGTTTGTTAAATTATTATTTAGTCATAAAAAAATTTATGATTAAATGATAATTAAAAAACATTTCTATGAGTAAATGATAGTTAAAAATATTGAGTGCATGAATACCTAAATGAGATCCTCTTGGTGTCTAGACTAATTTATTGGAGTAGTGTAATATTGGAGAAAAACTCCCTTGTTTTGACAGAGTCACAACAAATTCAACATTGACTTTGTTATTACTCTTTTGGATTGAGGGAGGTTTTCTCCAAGATTATTTGAAACCTAATTTATTCTCTATTTAACAGGACCAACCACATGAAGGTCGAGGCTATTAAGGCCCCTCTCCCCCTCGCCCCCCTCACGTCACACTCAATTCCCCAATACCTAGTTTATCTACTAGAAAATAGTTGAAAGAAACATATTAATATTTATGCATAAACACCAACAAAATAAAAAAAATCATAAAGAAACATATGTGGTTTTGTACACCAGCCTAGATCCATCTTAACTTCAAATCTACCAAGCGCCAAGAGGGATCAAATATCTTGAGGTGCAAACCTATTTTGGAGTGAAAAGAGATTTTATTCCTCTTAGCGCTCGGTAAATCCAGAGTTAAGATTGATTTACACTAGTATTATATAAATGTCACATCTCTCTATACAAAAGTATTCTCATTTTTAATTTTATTAAAACCTTGATTTATACTCTATGGAATATCCACGAAATAGTTTTAGTAGCAGTGAGGGTAGAGGTTTAGATATTTCTCAAAAGTCTAAACTTTTTTATTTTTGATTTGATTAAAAAAAATGTTACAAGACCATGGAGAATATAAAATATGGTGATAGGGTGCTCTATTAAGACACTTCGTGGTGAAAATGTTACCAGTTTGAAACTCTGTGGAAATAAATCTAGTCATGCTAAGGGCTGGTGTGGCCCAGGTTGGGTACAATACTTATGTGATTTTGGTGGCTTATATGCATTTAGGTCACATATACTCAAGCCATTGGTTAGGCATGTCGTACATCAACAAAAATTTTAAAAAAATGTTATAAATTTATGATAAAATAAAATATCTGTGAAATATTTTGATTGTGAAATGAGTTATCGTTTTTGGGCATGTGGTATTGATAAGCCATGGTATTGGCCCATTATATTGTAATAAAACCTATTTACAAGTTAAATAATATCTATGATAAAGTGAGAGTGAATATCCATGATTAATATACGACACTCACATGCAATTATATTAATTAACAAAAATATGAAAGAGTTCACCATACTGTGTAATGAGTTCACATATACATATTTATAGTGAACAAGGGAATCTATGTCCCGATAAACTATCAAAATTCAAAGGCTTCATCATCTAAAAGAATTCACCTTATAAGTGATCAATGTCTAAATACAACAGGCACAATGGTACCAATTTATGAAAATTCCAAGTTCGGCCTCCACAACACAATGATCGTTGCACATGGAGGCACCTTGACTGTTCCTCAACTATCAATACATTGATTCATGAGACATAAATCACCCTTTTAGGTCTTCGAGAGGATCCAGGAAGCAATAAAATGCATAATTTACTTGTGAGAAATGACTAAAGGATAAATGTGATCCAATACCTAAAATATTCTTGTCCACTTTCTCCACTTTTAGTGTTCAATCAAACTTCTTGTATGCCACCTATTTCCTTCCAAATTAATTGTGCCTACATCATCTTGTTTTATCTATGTGCCTTGGAAATATTCATATTAGCACATCATATTTATTTAAAACATATACTAAAACATCAAATTTACTCTTTAAACTACTCCTTAGCCCTAATCTTAGACGTGAATAAGAGATATATTAAATACATTTCATACCTTGGCTTCTCGTGCTAAGAATTAGCATTTTGCAAGTATTTTTAAAGGAAAAGAGGGATAATTGACCAAAATGGGGAGGATTATTTTCTAGAAAAACTTCCAATTTTGTAGCTCATCACCTCCCCTTGTACTAATCTCTTCACCTTCCTCTTCAGGAAATACAGAAATCATGCATGCACATTGCTCCAACAATATGAATGGTGGCCAAATTCTCCATAATAATACCCTAGACAATGCTCCAACCCTCGCCAACTTGTTTGTTCCTCCATTTAATACCAATGGGTATGTGCATGGTAAGTCTTGGTGGGGAACCAAATGATTGGAAAATGGAATCTCAGCACAATCCATTAGGATCCATGTTTCATTATAGAAGAAGTGTAAAAATATAGTTGGTTAAGGGATAAACAAAGGTACATTTATCCCATCGAAAACCTTCGATGAATATAATTAGGGAGACCATTCCACATATCCTGGGTGATAAGTAAAAGCTTATAGAACTAAACCCTGGTAAACTTTTGATACTCTGCAACAATGAATTGCTTATTGTGTTAGATGGCTACCACATCTACATGATCCATCGTTAACTTATTCAAAGCATCACAAACCGACCTTGTTAAATGGTATTATTTTCTTACCACGATATTTGATGTAGTTTTTATTGCTCCATAGAAACTATGGTGTCCCCTCCACTATAACAAATTATTTATTTAGGACATCATAGCCTTGAGATGAATGTCCCCTATGAATGGATTAGGATTCCATCTGGAGTTCTCTGGAAAAATGAAATCTAAAAGATACGGTTCACATAGAAGATTTTGATCAGCACACACACACACACACATATATTGTGGTTGTGAGATTTCATGGGGTTTCCCCACTACAATTTTCCTCAATTGTAGGGTTTCCCATCATTCACATAAATATATAGAATAAACTCTATTGGAATAAGGAATTATTGAGGGGAGGGAGTGAATAAGTAATTAGTGAGGTTTTTAAGGTTTAAGCTCAATTCTTAACTTTATTTCGCTCTTGTTAATTACTTATGTGAGCATCCCTATTACAATACATGTAAAACAATGTAAATTTTTCATGTGAACACACAATCCATCAATTGAGAAACATACACATATTGACATTGGCATTTTTACATGGAAACCCAAAGGGAGAAAACCACAAATCTATTTTTTATTATGATGTAATTTAAGCTCCTACTTAAGTACATCAAACTATTTGTGAGCACCCACTCATAGGAGGCCCCAACCCCCTTAATATAGAAAGCTACAACTTTCCAAGAGGCACCCACCTATTATGAATGCAGACCACTACCTGTTCTAGCTGATTGTTCTACTTTTAATACAATTTTCAAACTGAAAACAAAGGAATATACAAAAGCACAATAGTATAAAACTTGTGCCTCAACTACGCCACATACAACCTTCACCTCAACTTTGTAGACCTTGTTTTATCTACACTCTTCACTGCTTAAGCAACTCTGATATTGAACCTTAATTTCTCTATATGAATATAAAATCTCAGCCCTAATATCCCTTTTTCTTACTCACGAACATGTATCACCTCACTCTCTTCCCTCAGTGCACAATACAACAACCCATAATAATGTTGTATTACCACAATGTTCAATTTCTATACTTGGTTTTGCTAAACTCCCACATGATGGTCGATGTTTTCTCTGCAAACACACTTCCCAAGAGTGTACTCTACACATGGATATCCTTTTTGTTGTTGTGTTTGAATACATGGTAACTGCAGTCACATTTATTATAAAAAATCTACAACTGGAGACAAAAGTATCTTCCCTAGACTTAGTGGCCTAGACTAGAACAACAAAGAGACAAAGAAGCTAATGTTTTCCTTCAATTAAATAGATAATTGGATGACACCTATCTGTAATCCGTTGTATGCTTCACTCCTCTCTAGCCTTGTATGCTCCAATCCTAGCTCGAATTGCTATAATTAGAACTTACACAATAAAATTGTTGGGAAAAACACTGAGAGGGGGGGGGGGGTGAATCAATATTTATAACTCACTATAAACATTTAATTTTCCTTTACTGATTTCTATATGCAAATTTAATGAAACCAACTAGCATGTACGTGGATATATTTAAGCAAACTTGCGTATGTCCAGAGATATTATTATGCAAATAATTATTTACTTAGATTAGTGCATAATTCATTCATTGGATGTTTAGTAAGGAGTAAATATGTGAAATAAGAACAAAATAAATCATCTCACATAAGCAACACGCATGAACACCAAGATTTAAGGTGGAAACCCAAGTTGGGAGAAAACCACCGTTGATGTTGTCTCTGCCTTCAATATTTATTATAAATAAAGCTGCTTACAATCTTGTACTAGTGCAGACTCATACCAGCATGCAAGCACCCACCTACAGAAGGCTGCAACCTTCTCTCATTCTCCATCTACTGCTGGAAGGGAGCTCCAACCCCCTGATCTCTTTTACCAGCCACTCTTGGAAGGGAGCTACTACCCCATGATTTTTTTTACTAGCAACCACTGGAAGGGAGCTACGACCCCCTCACTGAAGGCTCCAACCCTCAGCACCACTGCAGACCACGTTTCATCATTTTTCACATTGGATCACATAGATTCAACACAAATCTTCATAAATATCAACAACCATAAACTTCACCCAAAACTTCAATAAGAACAGTGAGATCACTATAACCATAACACAATAATCACCCAGATTTCAGAATCAATATGCAGAATCAAACTTAACCCTGAACATTCATTATCTTAACATGCATACGCTACTTTGCTTTAATGAACCCGCGTGTATACGCACTTTCCTTCACACCAACTTGTGTATAGATCTGTGAATACTGATCTTAAAAAAATGGTCAGTCCAAGATCCAAATCTAAGGCTTTCAGTCAAATATATTATTAGTATTGCAGAACCCTTGATCAGTCAAACATCATTAAACACATTTTCTCACTCATTGATCAGATTTGTACATAATCAACTTAGCAACATATACAACATTCAAGCAACCCAGATCTAAAATAATACTTCATTGACAAACAACAATAATACAGTAAAACAGATTAGAAATTTCCTTCTGCATACTTCAGCAAAACCCTAGATTCTATATGTGTTTTTTCTGAAACGAACTTGCGTATATACATGATCTGACAGAGACAAACCCGCATATAGATCTGCAAACATTACAGAACTGCGCAACTCTTCAGAATAGATAATCAACTTAGATCTTACCCTTCACTTCAACAAACATTCGCCAGATCACATATTTAAACATTTCATAAACAGATCTAGAAAATACATTGTCGTTTCAGGTCTAGAGATCCCGATTCATCATTGCATTCATAGGTGCATTATTATTTCATATATAACAATAAACTGTAACCCATTCCATGCAGATATACTTCAGAGTGAATTATTCATTAATACCCAAACACATGCACACACTTGCACTATGATCTTCTTCTCCTTATATAGTTTTAGCCTTTATCAATACCATGAGCCAAAACCACACAACTTCCAATAGTATTCTTCGACGGAATCAAATAGACAATACAATGCTCAATACTGTGGGCTAATACCATGGTAATGCCCCTTTGTATCATAATTTTAGAGCGCAAAAGGCATACGCGACTTTTCTTCGTCGTCCCCACATGTATACGCGACTTCGCTTCAAAAAAACTATGTATATACTAATTATGGATGCATATGCGGGTTTTCTTCATTAAATTAGCGTATACATTTCTTCCATATGTGGGTTGCCTTCATCAAACCTACATATACAATGAGAAATATTTCTTGTTTCATTTCTCTGGCACTTACCGGAATTCCTTTCTCTGTCACATCTGAACTGACCTATAGAAACATCATTTTTACATCTTTAACACATAGGTTTCTTATCAAAAGGCAACTCATAAAGTAGGTTTCCATCAAGGACAACTTCATCAAGTAGATTTCCATTAAGGACAACATATTGCATCATATTTCCAACACAAACAACACAAACGAATTATCTACGACATCTATGTAGTATCTCCAATCACTTTATTCAATGGATCAACATGGCATCGAAATACATGAAATCATAACATCACATATAGGAAAAAAATGAAATATTTGCATTAATATAAATGGAGTGAGTTACAACCAAATATATGAGTTGATCTTGTAGAAGACCTCCACCAAGTTGACTTGTCCTTATTTTCCACAAAGCATACCTCTATGTCACCTTAATGCATGGAATAATGAATCTCACAACACCAACATAAGGGTAGAATCTCTCTCCAAAATCCTACCCCTTACTTGTGGATGGCCACAAATATATAGAAGAGGATGGTAAGTTGGTAGTTCTTATCCATTTACCAATCTAGGCTTGAGATACACTCTTGATGGGAAGTTGATCTCAAGGGATAAGGGATGAAAACTCCAAGGTAGGATAGGATAGTATTCGTGACTTTTATCCAAGTTAAATAACTATAACAACTCCTGGATTACTTTTATTTCCCAAAATTCTGGAATCAACTCATCCCCAACATAGTGCAACCTATAGGTGATTATCCCACCTAAGTAAGGGACAACTTGTAGGTGAATGAAGGTCTCCAAGCCAACACGGTGCGTTGGTCCTTAAAATGACTTAAATGAATTTTTTTAGGAAGAAAGTTAGGGATTAGTAAGATTCATGCTTAGGGATTTATGCAAGGATGATGACAAGGGGTAAAATGATGTTGATTGATATATTTTGTAGGCCTATTGACTAGATGCGACAAAATGGACTATAACAGATTTCCCCCTAAAGCGCAAAGTCATAAATGGAAACTAATGGCTGAAGTAATTTTATTTTGTGACAAGTCAAGATCGAGAACAACCAGCAAGATAACCTTCTGTTACAATACATTTACATCATGAAATATTTGTTGAGGGAGGCATAACCATACTTAGCACATAAGCTAAAATTACATGTACAATGGTAAAAAATACATGTCCACTGATGAAAAATGGTGGACCCATGAAAATAGATTCGAGGTCCTCTATCTTGGTCACACGATTGTCCAATGTACGAGTCTAACGATGTGAATTAATGAGCTGGAGTCGAACATGCTAGAAAACATTTGATTATCGACCAATGATGTAAGTCATTATCAAACACGAGAGAAACCACCAATGATGTTAATGTCTCTCAAGATACAAAAATATAATTTGTATGGTGTGAATAAATGAGTTGAAGTCGAACACCACATAAAATATTTTGGTCGAAGGTCAATGATCTAAACCTATCACCAAGAGCAAGGAAACTTTCCATGTATGAATGCAAGCACCAAGGTACCGAATAGTTGTTTCTAAGTCAACTTCCCGAATAATGAGTTGATGTCGACATGAAGTGACATTCGCAGGAGGGCCTTGATTTATCCTCCATCAACGACATGAAACAGGTATCATGATTTGAGACAAAAATGACGCTGATAAAAAATTGGATCAGGAACGACAAACATGGAATGAAGTCGTAAGAGTATTGTAGAAGATATTGAATGAATGACTTCTCTTGAACACAACGACGACATTGAAAGGAGTTGGAATCATTGACCCAAAACTGAGAATGGAGGCTTTGAAAATGGTATGATGAACAAAAATACAAGCATATTTACCAACCCAACAACCATAAAGATGAGGTGGAAGATTTCCATGTTCAAGAGCGACTCATTGCCATTCAAAAGTGGAGTACCCTGTTTTCCCAATTTCCCTAACCATACTGGTGAGTGCCTCTTTATTTTTTAAAAATATTTAGGAGGATAACATATGTTTCATCTATAAGTTCATCCTTTGGATGAATCCCTCCAAGTATGTTTAACGAACCCTGAGAAGGAGTGGTTTGGTCTCATCATGAATGCCAAGTCCATTGATGTTTGAAATTTTAACGAGTCCAGTGAAGCTAAAACTTGACATCTTTTTCATGTTTAGAGAGTTTGAAAAAGAGGAGAAAAAGAAAACTCCAAATGCTCATTTTTGTATGTATTCCCTTGAGTATAAAAATGTAGAAAACAATAACCAAGAGAGCCTCATAGCCATGTTCGAATAAGGTATTCATTTTTCGTAAATAGTCTATCTCAGTTCGGAAAAGGTTTAAACATATACTGAGTAGATGTATTTTCATTTACTTTAATGAGTTTGAAAATACAAGTTCTCAACAACATTTTCATATTCTGGGAGTCTCAAAAGAGTTCAAAGAGGACACCAAGGGGTTCATTTTTCGCGAGTCTACGAAGCTTGAAAAAGTGATAAAAGTATGCTCCTTGGTTAAAATAATCTATTAAAAACAAGACAAAATCTGCCAGACAACTGTTGACCTACTCAGAACACCACAAAATGATTAAAAATACATGTTTCATGATAAAAATGAACCATTACTAGGTCAAAGCATTAAATATGGTAAGACAATGGAAAAATGACCATAAGTAATCAAAATGACTATTCCGTTTTTACCATTTCATGTTTACCGCCAACAATCAGAGCTATGAGTATTTTTTTCTCTCAACCTCCTGCAGTTTGTTGCGGCCAATCTGGTGGATAATTTCAGGAATTGTCACTTCTAGGTAGGATCTAAAACCTTTCTTTTTCAGTTCATTGTTTTATTTTTTATTTCATGCATGTTTTCTAGGTTTTTGAGGGCCCTGGATTTTAATAACTCTCCCTTGGACCAACACAACCTCCTAAAGTATAAAGGATCATTGCATATAGGTGATGATGCACTGCAAGTATCCTTGCAATGCACTATCTCCCTTTAGAGGGCAACATTGGGTGTAATTCCCAAGTTTGATTTAGTAGTTGCCTTCAAAAATTATCAAAATTTTTGCATGGAAAATATCCCAAGGAGTCTCTTGTTGATGTTCCAAGTATTGATTAACACAAAATGGCCTTTTTATGGAGAGAAATAGAACATGAAGGACCCATGTTGTTTAAAAATAAAAAGGCCCTTGAGCCACATTGTAACACAATTTAGAGGCATGTAGCCACCACATATCTTCTTAGGGATAAGCTACCATCTCCCAAGTTAGTTTATTTTCCATTCTATCTGTAAGAATTTTTTAGTATTTCATATTAATGAAATGAAGTGTTATTTCTACTGCAAATCTGTGTTTATGTTTATTTATATATTTTATTGTGTTCCTGCATAAGTCTAGATGAATGGTTTCAGAATGATCTGATCTTTCTCGATTTTTATTTACATGTTCCCAACGAGGTCAAGATATAAGGAGTTAGGGCTTGATTTGGTTGAATGTTTAAAAGATCAGCCTCACAAACCCCTACGACCTCCCATGGCGAAAGAAAATAAAGATGAGGAAGCAAGAGATCTTATCAAAATATTGCTCAAGAAGGCCCTTGAGAAACAAAGGAATGTGATGATGGATAAATTTTCCCAGATCCTTCAACGACTACCCACCGACGATGCAGATTCATCTAGCAGCTTCTCTGGAGGCACCACTCCTTTTAAGGTACAAGTAAACTTTAAAATTCCCATATTTGAGGGATAATATATGTAGACACCATAGATAGATGGTTGAATCTATTAGAAGAATATTTTCGGTTCATGACTTTACCAATCGGGAAAATATTACTTTTTCACTCCTCAAAGCCACCCCCTATGTTAAGGACTTGTGGGAAACCTACTATGAGAAAAAGGATAAGAGGGAAACCTCCCTATTCTCGGACGCACCAACTTATAATTATTTCCAATACGCCATAGAGGAATAATATCATCTCATGGGGAGCTATGATTACAAGTACATACAATGGACTATGTTGTGGCAACAAATGGATCAAGATGTACATGAGCTGACAAATTTGTTCCATACCCTGTGCACAAAGACAGGTATCAAAGATTCAAAGAAACATTCGGTGTTGAAGTACCACAATTTTTTTCGTAGATACATTTAGGAATAAATGGAGTTCATCGACATCTCCTTTCTTGTTGTAGCATACCGATATGTTGCCAAGATTGAGTAGAAATTAAAACAAAAGAAGTGATAATTTGGATCTGTGAATCAGAAGCAAGTGAAAGGCACCCCAAACCGCAGTAAAAATGACAAATTCTAGGTGGGGCGACCAAGGAAAACCCTCCAAATCTGCAAGCGAAGAACAACACCACAAATACAAAGGAGGACACGCGAAAGTGGTGTGAGTTCCATAAGATCTCTACTCACAACACAAGTGAGTATCGGACCAAGAATTCACTGGTGGTCGGGTTTAAGGTTTCTGAATCAGATGCATGTTCCAAATCATTCACTGTATTTCTCATGCTTTATCTCAATCGACGATGAATGATACAAATCTATTGTTTCTACTTGCACCAACTCGTATAACTGCTTTTAACATATGTTGAAAAACTATACATTACGCTTTGAAACTTACTATAAAATATATGAAACCACTGTATGGTCGGGCTCTCGCAGTGTTTCAAGAAGAAATGAGGCAATTTCACTATATATTGATTGATGAGATGATTTTTATAGGTCCAAGGTTTTTCATTCAGATATATTCACGTTTGCGAGAAACCTTTCCTGAAAAACAAAAATTCTCCTTTCGGTGGTAGGTCCATCATTCTTGTGGGTGACCTTAGCCAGCTGCCCCTTGTTAGGGATAAACCTTTTTATGCAGGTAGAACAACAAGGAAAGTTTTGTGGGAAAGCTTCAACATTGTTGTTACTTTGGAAAAAAATTATAGGAAACAAGGTGACAATCTAAGACAAGCATATTTTCGCAATCTTTTGACGAATATTAGAAATGAAGAGCATGTTCTTACTGATTGGGATCTTATTTTGACGTGTGTCGATAGTTTCTTGGATCGAAAGGAAAAGAGTTTATTTTATTCTTCTATTCACTTGTTTGCAACGAATAATCTCATAAATTTTCACAATCGTAAAATGATAAAATCATTAAATTTTTCTATTGCAAGATGTGTTGTTGAATGCAGTATAAGAACAGAACTAGGTGACAAGGATGATGATGCCTTGGAGGGTGAATTGTTTCTATGTCGTGGAGAGTGCGTGATGTTAACGTGAGAGAAAGTAAACAAAAAAAACAGCAAATAGAACATCTCATGTCCCTATCCCTTCTACTACAACACCCTCATCCCCTCCCTCAAAGATCCCCTCCCTTCCTCCTCCCTGAATCTACTTCTCTCTTTGGCTCAAATCCATTTGATCCTCTTGACATCCCCTCTGGCCCTCCTCCATCCTCCCATGCTCCCGTTTTCTCCTCTGTTGCGGTCCCCGGTGGCTTCTCTTCTCCTCCCGGCCCCCCTCCCCCCTGGATTTGCATTCTCTATCCCTCCTCTTTTGGCTTCCCCTCCTATTCCTCCCCCCCTGCCTTTCATTGGAAATGATCCTCAGCAAAAATCAATCAAAAGTATCATTGGTATCAACTAATAACACCAAGAAACAAGGAAGAAAATCGAACAAGGAACTAAGAGACGAAGCAACAAAAAAATAGCTTACACTATGCACTAAACAACCCATGGAAAGCTACATCGAAAAAGGAACTAGAAGCAAAGAGAAAGGCCAATAGAACCATCTAGGGAAAGTTCCCTTGGTAACAAATCAAAATAAATAATGATATTGGTCTCTTATAACTGCAAAGGTTTAGGACATCCCTCCAAATTAAACATAATAAGCGATCTTGTAACAGGGGAAAAACCATATATCCTAATGATCCAGGAGACCAAAAAAAATAGTGAAAAAATGGAAAACACTATTCAAAAATGAAAAACTATGAAGGAACAACATTTTTCGCCATTGGGGCATAAGGGGGAATCAATAAAATATGGCATAAAAATAAGTGGGAATTACAGAACCAGAGAATGGATTCACACTGGATAAAGATTGAGTTAAAAAGTAAAATTATGGAAAGCCAAATTAGCCTTTATAATTTCTACACCCCAAACCATTATAAAGGTAAGGAAATATGCTGGAAATCAATGAAAGAAAATATGTTGCTTGAAAAAGAAGAAAATCTCATTCTTGGAGGAGATTTAAATATGGTCCTAAATGTTGATGAAAAAAGAGGCGGTTATTTCCATTCAGATCCATCTCGTGACACTCTTGAAGAGCTCATTGAGAGTTATAATTTACTTGATATCCCTCCCAAAAATGGAAAGTACACTTGGGATAATAAGAGGGTAGACAAGGATAATATAAAGAAAAGGCTGGAAATTTTTTTAATTAAGGACAACATAGTATCTAAACACAATTTGGTAGCCTCTAATATCATCCTCTCAGCAGCCTCAGATCATAAACCAGTGGCTCTAGTTTTGGGCTCCTCTAAAAACTTTGGGCCTCTCCCATTCAGGTATAACCAATTATGGAACAAAAAACGAAGAGGAAAAGAAGTTAATCATAAAATATTAGAAGCAAAAAATAAATGGCTTACCCAGCTTCATATGGGAAACTAAATTGAAGAGTGTCAAAACAAGCCTTAAGTAGTGGGAAAAAATAAGTTACAAGGAACCACAAAAGGAAAAGGACGAGCTGCAAAAATAATTGGAAAATATGGAGGACATAAAATAAAATCAAATAAGGGAGAAAGAGTTGGAGAAATACAAAAATAATAGGAAGGAAGAGGTTTCGAGGTTAAAGTCCAGAAAATTGTGGATCCAAGCAGGGGACAAGAACACAACATTCTTCCACAATTCAGCAAAAACCAAATTGATAAAAAATAACATTGAAAAAATCATAGGAGGGGGAAGCGTTGATATTATAGGACATGAAGATATAAAGAAAGAGGTGCAAAATCACAAAAAACCTTTGCTAACATCAGAAAATGGGCAAGTAGAGGTGGGAATTCTTAAAACACACCCCACATATAATAAATGATTAAAATAATAATGAGATAACTAAAGAAGTCAGAAAATAAGAGTTAATGACAGCCATTTGGAGTCTCCATCCGGATAAAGTTCCTCGATTGGATGGATTCTCCATCTGATTTTACTACTCCTATTAGCAATTGATAAAAAATGATTTGCTAAATATGATTAGATATGTTTTGAAAAAAAAAATATGGGAGGATTCAAAAACGCTACCTACTTAGCCCTTATTCCAAAGGATGCTCATCCCTCCTCTCTAAGAAAATTTCAACTAATATCCCTTTGTAAAACCTTTTACAAAATAATATCAAAAATCCTAGCAAGTCGCATTAAAACCCTTCTCCACTCCCTAATCACAAAAAACCAAGGTGGCTTCATTCCTTGCAGACAGATAATAGATAACATAATTCTAGTACAAGAGGATTTACACTCCAGCGTTGTGCACAAAGAACAAGGATTCATTTTTAAAATGGATATGGAAAATGCATTTGATAGAGTAAATGTATCCTTTCTATCAACGGTCTTACAAAAATTTGGCTTTTCAACTTCATTGACATCATAAAAGCATGCACTAATGGCCCTTGGATCGCTCCTCTAGTTAATGAAAGACCATGCAAATTTTTCCAGAGTTATATCTTGAAGGTTGATTCTATGAGAAGAAATTTGGAGCACTGTAGAAGAAACCACACCTTGAATGGTCTATCAATAAGAAAAGGGGTTAAAAATACAAATCAATCGATATTTGTGGATGAGACCCTTCTTATGGGAGGATCATCTTGTGTAGTTTCAAGAAGATTCAAAATAGTCCTCGACAATTTTATGGATGTCTGTGGAGGACTAGTGAACAACGACAAAAGCTACATATTTGGTTGGAACACTCCTCATCGAACACTTCAAAGAATGTCTCAAGTCTTAGAAATTCCTTTCCAAGCCAATTGGAACCATTTCCAATATCTTGTGCTACCAATTACTAAGAAAAATATGAAAACTGAGATCTAGAACAAATATATTGAGAGGATGAAAAATAAGATCCATTCTTGGGGAATGATTTGGTTGAATCAAGCGGGAAGAGTAATCCTCATTAAATCCATTCTCTCTTCCCTTCCCCTTTATCAGTTTTCCATGATCTCTACCCCTGAAAGAATACATAAGAAAATTGAAATTATAATCAGAGGATTTCTATGGCAAGGAGGAAAAGCAGAAACCAAGAAATTCAGTTTAATCAAACGAAGTCAAGTAATGACGCAATATAAGAATGGAGGTCTCTTTGTCATAATACCTGGTTTGATGAATGTGGCACTTGGATCCAAGATTTCCTAGAGATTCATTACTGGGGAAAGAAGTTGGTGGAAGCATGCTTTAGAGTCAAAATACTTAGGCGCTCCAAGGATCTCCATCTTTGACAGAAATTCACCTCTTAGCCCTTGTACTCAAATCTGGAAGCTCATCATCAAGGTGATACCGCTGATCAAAAACAACATTTCAAGAATGTCAGGCAATGACAAAAACATTAATTTGTGGACGGACAACATAATGGAAAGTGAGCCATTATGTAATAACTATGAAATTTGAAGACTGAGGAATTGGCTGACTTCAAAGGGCCTCTCCAACTTGGGAAAAATAGCACAGTGGGACTCTTATGGAATATGGAAACAATGGAAAACAACTAATATTCCACAAGAATTAAAAAAGCAATGGGATACTCTGAATTCTCTGCTAAAAGGCATAACCCCATTGGAGCGAAGGAAAAATGATGCACACATTTGGACTCCTACACGAGGGGAATATACCATCAAATCGGGATATGCCATGCTTCAAGAACAACAAGGGCAACAAGATTTTCAGCTCTGGAAAATTTCTTGGAAAGTTGAGATCTTACCTCAAATTAAAATATTCATCTGGATTGTTATAAATAACAAAATCCTCACAATAGAGAACATGAAAAAAGAAGGAATTTATGGGTCCTCTCAGTGTCCATTGTGTCTACAAAAGGAGGAAAAAATTCAACACTTGTTCATAGAATGTAACTTCACCAAAGAATGTTGGAAGGGTGTGGTCTCTCCATTAGATACAAATATAAATTACAGCATCCCATTCAATGAGTTTCTAGCTAACTAGAAAAATAATTATCCTTACTCTCTCAAGAATAAAAGCACTATGTAAAGGTGTTGGACCAACATTCCCTCATTTTTATGCTGGCAAATCTGGTTAGCCAGAAACAACAAGATTTTCAAAAATAAAAATCCAACAGTGGAAACGGTTATTTCCAAAACATGGGGGAAAGCATCTAAATTCTATTCTGCTAAAGGAAAAAAAGGAATTGATTGGGTGCAGATTCAAGTAGAAGAAAGAGAGTGGGAAAGGTTTGCAAGTAGAAGGCCCAATTTTACAACAATTCCCATGCCCAGAAATGGAAAACCTTAGTGGAAAATAAGGCTGACAGAAGAATAATTCCGGAACTGGATTAGCTCAATCAACAAACCCTGCCTCTTCTTTGATGGGGCTTCAAAAAAGAATCCTGGAAAAGTAGGGGACATAGGAATTATACTCACCAGCGATAAGAGAAACACCATAACATATGATTGGGGATTGGGCACTATGTCTAACAACAGAGTGGAAGCCTTTGGGGTTCTCCTTGGGGTCAAAATATTAAAATAAATAAGGATAATGAAACCAATAATATTTGGAGATTCATCGATCATTATACAGGAAATGGTCAATGGAAATATTTTAAAAAGTGCAACCCTGCACCATATTCTAGAAATAATAAATCAATATGCAAAGAAGATTGGGAAAATTAACTATTATCACATCTTAAGGAATAATAATAATAGTGCAAACAATTAGGAAAACAAGGTAGTTGGTAGAACAATGGGACGTGCCAGTATTGACAGAGATCTTGTCAAAATACCAATCCCATGATTAAGAAAAAATATCAGAAATCAAGCATGTAGGAAGGAATATCTCCCAAAATTAGCGACACCTTTAACATGCCTAGAAGCTGAATATTTTATTTCGCCAACAAGAACCAAACCGAAAAATCTTGGATTCTTATCTCATCTCTCCTCCTTCTTGCGACTCTCCAATCGACGAGCTCCCCATCTTTAAATAATAACCACTGTGATTCCCTCCTCAATTCACTGGAAACCCTCGATTTCTCTTGCATCCAGAGATTCCTTAGATTTGGCCTTTTCCTTCATGTCCCCTGGCCTTGTTTCCCTGCCATCATCAAGCTTTGTGCTCCCTCTATTCCACTTCATCGTTCCTGCCCCTCATTCATTTCTTCCCCATCGTGCATTGATGCCTAGAAGCTCCCCCCCTCTCTGATCTCCTCCTCTCTGTTCATCGCCAGTCATATCTCATCTCCACAATATGTTATGGCCTATGACGCTCTTTGCGTTTCATTAGTTCCTCTCCAAATATTTTATCAAATCTATTCGTATCAATCCATATATTCCTCTTCAACACTTCACACTCTTGTGGACTCAACGAACTCCTGGCACTCAATAGAGCATAATGACTTTCAACAACATCTCTCTCTGATAAGTTTTCCCTATGCACAACCTTGCAGACCTATTTCCAAAGCCTCCCCCACTATCATCCTTGATTCTGTTGAATTTAGAGTTTTTCTCCTCAAGAGGTGCAAGATCCTCCAATAAAAAACGCAACTATGCAGTCTCGACACAGTTCCTCACCTAGCCTTACAGAAGGAAGAAACAGTTGCTACCTACAAATGCTCTAATCATCAAGGCACTAAAAAAAGGGCTCAACAAGGGCACAAAAAAGTAACAATAAGGGCACATCAAGGGCACAACAAAGGAGCAATAGGGGCACAACAGGGGCACAACAATGGCACAACAAAGGAACAACAAGGGCACAACAAGGGTTCAACAAAACAACAAATGCTCTAATCACTATCTAGTAGACCTCATAATACAAAGAAGGATCTTCAGTTGGCATTTAATAATCCTTTTCCATTATGTTATGTAAGTGTGTCTCTCTACTTTTTCAGTTTGTAAGGCAGTATGTTAAGAACGTAGTAGGAAATTCCATAAATTTTGGAAACAAGGCTTTAGGTAATGGGGATTGCGCTCTGGCTCTTACCTCCTTAAGCCTACTTCTCTTTAAACTCTCCCTATAATGGGAGCTTTCTCCTTTTCTTTTTGGAATAGATATCACACTAACCGACTTTGTTAAAAAAATAAAATAAATTATATTCTTGTAATTTTTTATTTTGTATTTAACAATATCAATATTAATATTGTAATTTTTTATTTTGCATTTAACAATATCAATATTAATATTAAGTATTTCTATTGCTGTTCTTGAACCACGTTAACTAATGTGGTTGACATACACCTATTGGCATTTATCAACCACATTTATTAAATGTGGTTGTGCTAGTTCATCGATAGGCGTCTATATTTGAAGTTCAATTGCAAGTACATGTGAGGATTTTTTTATTTTTTATTTAAAACAATGGTTGTGATTGGATGTCCTTAGAATATGCCAAGAATATGCTTTGTCTTAGAGTAGGATTAGCGGCTGTGACGAAAAGGAGTGCTAAGCATTGTCAAAATGAGTGCGAAAGGTTAGAAAAAAAATAGAAATGTTGGAATTAAATTAAATTTCAGAAGCTGACTACCACATGTCCATTGTGTAGGAATTAAGTTGTGATTCATATTGAAAAGACGACTGCCAAGTGTTGGCTCTTTGTAATATACAACATAATAATATATCGTTGAAATAAAAAAATAACATATATGCCTTGCATAAACAATGAATTTAATGTTAATGTAAATTATATAGGTGTAACATTTATGTTATCTATATACTTGCATAAAAAGTAAACATAAACAGTCAACATTAATGGTTAACATTAATGTTAACACAAATGTTAGCATAAATTTTAACATTAATGTTAACATTAATGTTTTAATGTTAATTTTCATGTCAATTTTTAAACATTATTACGACTTAATTTTTTAAATATTAACATAAACATAAAACATAGCAAAAAATATTAACAGTAAGCATAGAAAATTAACAATAAACAAAAAACATGAATGTAATAAACATAAAACATTAATGTAAATTTTGTAAACATTTTAATATAAGCATTAAAAACATTTTGTTTTCATCGAAGCATATACACAGTCATTGTTGCCTGACCTACAGTCATTGCAAGAAAGCGTTGGGGTTGAGTTGTTGCTTTTCGTCCCCCACTTGTCCACGCCTGACTGTGCGTTTCAAATACGGGGAAGGTGAAATGAGAATTAGCGGTCTGGTGAGAAGGTGAATGAAGGTTTGGTGTAGATACACAATAGTATCTTTATGGATTTTTCTATGTTTTGGTTGCACAGTTCACCCGAATAGCTGCGGTCTAGTGCATTTGATTGTGTGTATGCGTTTGATTCCATCCATGGAGCAAAGTTTTGAAGAATTTATTTCTCTAGCTATAATTTTTGTGTTGTGTTCCAGAAAAGGTTAAATAGTGTTATTATAATGGTTGTTCTACTTTATTAGTAACTTGTTCCAAAATTATTTTACATTTAAAACTCTTTCTCTGCATGCTTCTGAAATATGCAATTAGTAACAGATTTTTTTTTTTTTGGAATGAAGTATTTAAAATACAACTAGAAACAAAGAATTAGGAATTGAAATATTTGGAACAAACAAGTAGAAACGAATAATAAACCCAAACAACTAGGAGGCATAGGAAGAACTTAGTCATTGAGACCAAGTTAGAGCCCTAGCCAAGCCAGCTATCTGGTAGCGTGGGTACAGTCTTGGCTCAACTTGACTACTTCGTACAGGTAAACCTGGAATTATTAAATCCAACAACACACTTTTGACGAGATAACTATACAGATGGACCATCTCTATGTCAAGAACATTAATGTATATCCAGTACTTAAATTTTTTTAAGAACACAGATGAGAGATCCAAAGAAAAACAGAGAATTAACTTTTTCAAAAATAAAATATGGTGGTATAAATTTTTTTTTGTAGACGAACAATTAAAAATCCCAACAGAACTGTTATAATCAATTGTGTGGAAGGACTAAAATCGCAAGCTAAAATCATTACAAATCTAGCCTTGACAATCTGTGTCTATAGTAAAATTCACCTTTGGAAGTGGGCACTAGCCAAAATCACCCTGTAGCGGAAGAACCTAGAGAGGGGGATGGGAATGACCCTGGAAAGAAATTTTGCGTGATACTGCAAAAATATTGTGAATAATATATAATCAGTAATATAGGCTCAGGTTTATAATTAAGCGCTTATATGAGCCAGATGAAGAACTCAGTCATTGAGACGAGGTTAGTGCCCTTTCCAAGCCAACTAACTGGCAGCCTGAGCACAATCTTGGTTCAACTTGACTACTTCCTGAAGGTAAACCTAGCATTATTTAATTCAAACAACACGCATGCCACAAGATAACTATATATATGGACCATCTCTCTGTCAAGAAAAATAATATATAATTAGTACTAAAATTTTTTGAAGAACATAAATGAAAGATCCAAAGCAAAACATAGCATTAACATTTGCAAAAATAAAACACGGTTGTATGAAATGTTTTTGCAGACAAAAAATTAAAAATCCCAACGGAACAGTTATAATCAATTGCATGGAAGGACTAAAACTGCAAGCTAAACCACATTTAAATTTATGTTCATTATAAATCTATCCTTGGCCATCTGTGTCTATAGTAAACCCTTTCCTCAAATAACTTTAATCGGTGAAGACAATAATTAAACCCTAGCGATAAAAAGAACCTAGATTGTTGCATAGTCATCACCTTAGATGTCTTATAGACATAAATCCCTTAAGGAGGGTTGCCTAGAAAAACCTGGAAAGATAGAACCCATGTAAGTTACATCCATTGCAGTCATAGGTAAGGAAGCAGATAGCGTGCTTGATTACCTATGCGCCAGGGAGAATAATCAGTGAATTCTGCTTGAGGAATCCCAAATTTCTAAATAGAAATGTAGAACATTCTAATAGAAGTATTAACATTCACCTTAGGAAGTCAATGCTAGCCAAAAGCACCATGTATTGAAAAACCGAGAGAGGGGGTTAGGAAAGACCCTAGAAAGAAACTATGTTTCAGGTTTGAAACACATAATGAAAATGACTCAATTTCCTGATTTTGTTGAACTTGCATAAAAATAAACAAAATTTTCTATGGTTTCCCAAAAACCCTCGCAAGACAAAGAACACATGTAAGTTACAACCTACACATTCATATGATATAAGCTCCTTGAGTACTTGCACAATGGGGAAAGATAATAAATGAATCATATCGTGGAATCCTGCAGTAAATAGAAATATAGAGCACTTTTGAAACAAGCCACATCCAAACATTGTTGAAGTAAATCAGAAATTACCTAGTTGTGAGAGCCCACAATGAAGGTTAGTGCTATGCTTCGCAACTAGCCCACAACATGAAAATGTCCAACAAGTTGGGCTAGAAAATAAATTTGTAACCCTGAATCTGTGGTAACTCATCTGCGTCGTTCCATCGAACTCTAGGGAAATCAATGGTGGAAGCATGTTCCAAGTCTTAGTATCCTTTCGTAGACTAGGAAAGATAGAGAACCCATGTAGAGAAAACTCTGGAAAGACCCTAAGCATGGTTTCCCAGAAAACCCTAGAAAGACAAAAAAAACCCGTGTAAGCTCATTCAGTACCTGCGCAATGGGGAAAGATAATCAGTGAATCCTACAGTAAATAAAAATTTAGAGCACTTATGAAACAAGTCACATCTGAACCTTGTTCAATAAAATGAGAAATTAACTGGTTGCAGAGAGTCAACAACCGAACCTTGTTCAAGAAAATGAGAAATTACCTCGTTGCAGAGAGCCAAAGGTCGAACCTTGTTCAAGAAAATGAGAAATTTCTTGGTTTGAGCAAACATGTGGTGTTGCCATGGGTTCTCCCCTTTCCCCGATTGTTGCGAATCTGTTTATGGAGGAATTTGAATCTAGGGCTCTTTCCTCAGCTCTTTTCCAGCCAAAGTTATGGAAAATATTTGTTGATGATACTTGTGTTGTCTGGCCTCATGGCAAAGATAAGTTAGATCAATTTTTCCTTCATCTTAATAGCCAATCTAGTTCCATAAAATTCACCATGGAACATGAGGTGGATGGTAGCCTTCCTTTCCTTGATGTACTTATCTCTAGAAATGATGATGGTTCTTTCTCCCATCAAGTTTTTCGAAAGAAAACTCATACTGAGCAATATTTTCATGCTAGCTCCCACCATTTCCCTACTCAGAAATTAGGCGTCCTTAGCACCCTAGCCACAAGGGCGTTGAGAATCTCTGATGAGTCTCACCTTGAAGGGGAAAAGACCCATCTGTTGAATGTCTTTCGTAATAATGGTTATAGTATGTCGCAAGGCCTCAAAGCTTTCCTCAAAGCAGAGAAAGGTCCTGTTAAAAATAAAAATAAAAAAGAACCTAGTGAATGGTATGGCAGTGTCAGCCTTCCGTTCATCCAGGGTACCACTGATAAGATTGCTAAAATCCTTAAAAAGCATAAGGTATCCTCTTATTTCAAGCCCCTTAATACTATTCGTAGTTCTCTAAAATCAGTTAAAGATCCGATTGACCCCAGGGATGGAAAAGGTGTCTACATCATTCCTTGTTCCTGTGGGACTCCTTACATTGGTGAGATGGGTCGGTCCATTAATCAAAGGATCTGTGAGCATGCTGCTGATATCAAGCATAGAAGATCTCGCTCATCCACCTTAGCTGAGCATGCAGAAAAGACTAACCATCATGTTTGCATAGAAGATGCTAAGGTCATTGCTAGAATCGACCATTTCCATCATCGTAAGTTGAGAGAGGCTATTGAAATTGAAAAAAAACCCGTTAATCTCAATAGAGATGACGGTTGGAATATCAGCATGTGCTAGATTCCTGCCTTATATTCTTGATTATTATTATTATTATTATTATTTATTTATTTAGTTATTTTTACTTAATTTATTTGATTATTTAAAAACAATAATAATAATAATAATAAATAAATAAATAAATAAATAATAAATAATAATAATAATAAATAAATAAATAAAATAAAATAAAAATAAATAAAAATAATAATAATAATAATATTAATTAATTAAAATAAAATAAAATATTTTTATTTATTTTTATTATTTATTAATTTATATTTTATTTTTGTTTTTATTTATTTATTTATTTTTATTTTTTATGTTTTTGATTATTTTTATTTTTATTTATTTATTTATTTATTTTGACTCTATGTTTGACTATTTGATAAATGGTTTGTTATAATTAAATCATATGAATAAGAATTAATTATAGTTATTAATTAATAATAATAATTAATTATTATATAATTTAATCAAAATTTACAAAAATTTACATATATACACCATGATTTGCTAAATTACTTACCATTATATTAATTAATTGGTTAATTAGTTGTATAAATATATTAAAGGTTTTATAAATAAATAAAATAATAATAATAATAAATAAAATTAATTAAATTAATTAAATAAATAAATAATGGAATATTTACTTTTTCAAAGTCAAACTAGCCGTTATCCTAACGGCTAGTTGAGTCATTTCTACATCTATTTATACTTAATGTCTGGATCTGATCTCTCACATAGTCTTGATGATGAACCACACTGGTTGGTTCGAAACACGTCGACCACGTTCTTTTGCATGTGATTATTACCGAAAGAATTTCTACTAATTTATATTATAGATCACAAAAGCTTAGATTCCAAAAACTTTATTTAATAATTAACATATTCATTTTTTTAAAAAAATCACCATTATAATTTTATATTATTTATAAGTTTTAAAAATATTTATAGAAAATATATTGTTAATTTTGAATATATCAATAACTTCTAACACATTATTTTAAATTTTAAATTTGAACTTTATATATTTTTAGTAGATCATTGTATAACATACAACAATTTAATTATAATTTTCATATTTATAAATAGTTTTATATTTTTTTAATTGTCTTTGTTATTATATCGAACCTAACCATTCAAATGTCAACTCTCCACACTTTTTGGTTGGGACATGTTTAGAAACGTCAGCTAAGTCCAACCAATTTTTTTCATTTATGTGCAGTCAACAGTTACACTTTGTTCAGAAACATGAGATAAAGTGGCAGGTACTAGGTTGTCGCGTAGCACTTGTTATTAATAAGTACTAATAGTATTTGATTAAACATTAAGAATACGAATGCATTCATGTAAATTAAATAGACACGAAGTAACTTTTAGGTAGTTGACTCATATTGTTTATTGTTTGATATTTATGAATTATAAATATAGGATTATGTCGATATGATAATATTTTGATGTTATAAAATATATTTATTAAAAAAAAAATTAATTAAATTGTTGTTATTAATAATTTTTTATTTTATTTTTTAAATTAATTTATTAAAATTTAAATAATTGATTTATTATATAAAACAATTAATAATGGATTTATTCATTATCAATTCAAAATTTCATCTAAATAATTTTTAAAAATATTTATTTTAAATTTTGTTTTATAATAATATTTTAAAATATATTATTATAATTTAAGTTTAATAATTTTATATATTAAATATTAAAATATAAATTTTATCTATTGGATCTTGAATAAAAGGTGATCATGTGTTTTGTTAAGGCATTTCTGGATAAATGTTGATGGGGTGTTCTGTTAAGATACTCCTTGATGTGAAGTCGTTGGTTCAATTCCCCACCTCGATAAAGGTGATAAATTGAACATGATGAAAATGTAGTCTTACCAAACTTACAAAAAAAAAAGTATTACAATATAAATGTTGTATATATATATTTTTAATTTTAAATATATTAAAAGACGCTTGATTTAATTATTTTAATTATTAACATATCAATGATTAAATTTTATAATTTAATCATTTTAATATTTTAAATTGAATCATTTTAATATTTTCCCCTATACTATTATTTACCCCTTCTCCCTTATTAATTTTATAATTTAATCATTTTACCAAATTATTATATTATTCATAATTTAATCATTTTAATACTTTCCCTAAACTATAATTTACCCCTTCTCCCTTATTAATTTTTTAATTTAACCATTTTACTAAATTATTATAGTATTCGATGTACCCTTCTGATGAACAATAATTTTAAATAACTAAAAAAACTTTTAATTTTCTAACTAATTAATTAAATAATTAAAAAACTTTTAATTTTCTAACTAATTAACTAAATAATGGCTAGTTTTAACACTTATCACAGGGGCAATGACACATCCTTACTATTTATTCAATGAGATCGATTTCCTTCACCTTGTCCCGAGGATGAACCACATTAGATGGTTTGAAACGTCGACCAAATCCTAATGATGTGATTAATCAGAAAGATTCCTATCTACATTATGCATCACAAGAGTCTTAGATCTAACATTATGTAAGTAGTTGATGAGTATTGTTTAATATTTATAAATTATAAATATAATATAATGTTGATATGATAATATTTTTATATTGTGATGTTATAAAATATATTTATTTAAAAAACATTTTGTTTTAATTAAATATTATTATTAACAATTTAAAAAAAAATTAATTTATTAAATTTAAATAACTAATTTATTATATAAAAATAAACTAAAAAAAGGCATTCATTTATCCTTAATTCAAAATTTCATTTATATAATTTTAAAAAAATATTTATTTTAAATATTATTTAAATTTTGATTTATAATAATATTTTAAAATATATTATTATAATTTAAGTATTTTATAGAATAAATATTAAAATATAAATTTTATTTTTTTTAATTTTAAATATATCAAAAGATGCTTGATTTAATAATTAACCTATTCATTTTAGAGAAAAAACATCATTATAATTTTATATTATTATTTACAAGTTTCAAAAATATTTATGGAAAATATATTGTTATTTTGAATATATCAATAACTTCAAACACATTATTTTAAATTATATATATATATATATATATATATATATATATATATTCTTTATTTAGGATATAGCAATTTAATTATGAATTTTCATATTTAAAAATAGTTCTAAAATATTTTTTAATTCATTTTCAAAATTAAATTTATACTTTTAAATTTGTAACCATTATTATATAGATAATAACAATTCAGATGTAAACTTTTCACACTTTTTAGATCTGCAAAGAAACATTGTCCCTCCATGAAGACTAATTTAAAAAAAAAAAATCATGTATAAAAACTTTAGCTAAGTCCAACTAATTTTTTTCATTGAACATATGTGCAATCAACATCTCCCCTTTGTTCATAACAATGAAATATAATTGAACGTTATGTACTTTTTGTCAGTAACAAAAAGAGTCTCATTGCATATTTTCATATCCAAGCTATTTGAACATTACTGGTGGCCTTTATAATTTGTTTATAGTACTATGCATACAATGGACAACTATCATTTAATAACAACAATAAATGACTAATCAAACACTACACATAATATATATTTATAAATATATAGGTAAATTTTATAACATTTTAGAAAATTAATCAATATAAGTGAAATCTACAAATTTACTTCTATATTCAAAATACTCCAAAATCTACAATGTTCTACAATTTATTCAAAATCTCTACAGGATTACTAATATTTTGTGTCATCAATGTAGATCTCTACGAGATTACCAATAGTTTGTAACTAAAGAAGATAAAGCTAGGAAAACGACAGACGAAAGACAAAAAAGAGAAAATAAAGAGCAGATGATGCATTGCAATAATCGCCAAGTTGGCAATGTCGTTGGCTACTTGATGTCTCCTATAGTCCTTGGGTAAAAAATCACCCTCCAAACATATTCGAAGGTAGTTAGTATATATACAACGCCATCAGGATCTTTTTACAGGTTTTGTTGTTACTTATAGGAGGAAACTGAAGGAATTTCACAATGACTCTCCCCTTCGCTCCTTGAATGCACTGATTTGAAGCTGGAATGGAAAATGGTTTGTAGTTTAAGCTTGGCATCGCTACCCTATACACGACTT
The DNA here is from genome assembly GCA_034641835.2 of Pinus albicaulis. NCBI lineage: Eukaryota > Viridiplantae > Streptophyta > Pinopsida > Pinales > Pinaceae > Pinus > Pinus albicaulis. Next base: position 884,936,906 of record CM076575.1, read on the forward strand.
AATATAGAACTTCCATTTCTATCACCGTATAGTATAGCAATCATTATTATCATATTCTTTCACAACGTCATTCCAACCTAAACACAAAAAGTGGATACAAGCCACTGGACTCGTTGCCCGAATCAGGAGATAATATGTCAAAATCGCTCCCAAATTTACACCTGAATTTGTTAGTTCTTGATCAAAGGTAAATTGCATCTAAATCTACCTGGTCTTTAAGGGCATTTAAATAGTGCCTCTTGGTAAATTTCATGTGAAGGAGAGCATCAGGTATGGATTCCAAACCCAATGCAACCTTTTTGGACAAGAACAACAATCATAAGAGCAACAATAAAGAAAAATGTAGTTATATTCACATAGATATTGGGCATCAGAGACCATTGAAACCTAACTATCAAGTACATACTAACTAACTAATATAATAAAGACTCATATTCACTCTTTTTGGATCTAATATGATATAAGAGGTTTCAAAATACTTGAAGTGTTTATTCCAATTTGAGATCAGAATTATCAGATTAGCGCAACCTTTTAACATTAGATTTACTATGTTAATTTATTTATTTATTTTTGGAAAATTGTAATAATATCTAAATAGTTTGAATTATTGCATGCAGTTAGGTGTGGTACTAAACGAGTCACTTCGCTTGTACACACCGACATGGTTGCAGCCAAAAAAAGCAATCGAGAACATGAAGGTGGGTGACGTGGAGTTACCAAAGGGCATGTCTATGTGGATTCCGGTGTTGGCCATCCATCACACCAAGGAATTTTGTAAAGAATATGTCAAAGAATTCAACCCACAACAGTTTGTTGCAGGCATGCAGAAGGTGTGCAAGCATCAGTTGGAATTCAATATACCCTTCTCCTTGGGGATCTGACTTTGATTAGGACAAATTTTTTCCATAATGAAAGTGAAAGTGGTGTTGGAAATGATCCTCTCCTGCTTCAAATTTACCCTCTCTCCTAACTGTCGGCATGCTCTTGTCTACGTGCTCAGACTCAAGCCCAAGCATGGGGTTCCCATCATTTTTAAATGCTTGTAATTGTCTATTCCTACGCCTCCCTCCGTCGATGCTCCCACTTCTCAAAACAATAGAGAGGAAGTGTTAAATATGGACATTAATAAGGATTAAGAAGTGTTTAGAGCACAAAGTAGATGCCAGAAATTTTAGTGAAAAAAACCTTTACCTGATCCAATAGAAATTTTCTGTTGGGTTTCCTCCCTCAGCGGTTGCGCTGCTGAAAATTGAAGAGTTGGTATTCTTTGTTACAAATGAAAATTGAAAATTTTCTATTCTCTGTTACCAATGGCTATGGGCTCGCTTGGAAAAATGTGTGGAACAAGCTTCCTGCCGAGGAGAGGGCTAAAGTCAAGCGAGATGGGGCGTCAGTGTACTTGACTAGGCGGAATAAGATGTAAAAATCTAGGTACCATAACAAAGAAGGAGCATGCAGCGCCACGTGGTCGGAAGAGATTTGTTAGAATGATGAAAATAGAGAAATGTGATTGGTCTGATGTACAATGTTTGCTAATCTCAACTCGGAAAAGAAAACACCTTCGATGTAAAAATTGGAAATTATATTACTAAATTACAGTGATGATACATATATTGATAACTTTGCATATCAATATTTTTATTAAAAAAAAAATATTTGAGAAAATCCTTCCTTCATGAAAACTTTGCCAAATCTGGCGGTCGAGTCTCTGGAGTTTACTACTAAACTGTTTTAAAAGGCATGGTGTCACACTTAGTGTTATGGATAGGCATATTGACAAAGTTGCAGTAATTGGAATTGAGTGTTAGTTTTGAATCTCAAGGTTTCCTCAACACGTTGAGAGACTTGAATCATTTTCAAATGTTAAATTATTATTATTCTTTTGGATTGTGCTTAAATTATCAATTGAGTCTAATATATTGGCTTTGTGTTAAATTATTATTGTTTATTTTAACTCTGTGTTTAATTATGATTATTCATTTTTACCATGTGTGTAAATTGTTGTCTATTGGAGATTTAGGAGTTGGCACAGATCATGAGTCTTTCGGTTTTACTTCATATTCCTTGGAGTAATCTATATTCGAAAGTGGGTATGATCCTTCTCAAATCCAATTCAACTAGCACAGGTGGATTCTAGAATAAGAAGTTATTTTTGTAATTCACCTAGCACATCTAGATTCTAGAATAAGAGGTGATTTTTGTAGTACTTTAAATTAAAATTAAAAGTGAATATAATCGTTCAATTATTATATCAACAATAATGTTGTATATAATTCGTCAAAAACCATGTCGGGAGAGAAATAACTAATAACTAGATGTTGTTTAAAATTCTCTAATTATTTGTAATTTAATATTTTCTTGTATTTAAATTTTTATTATAAGGCTTTCGTAAGTGTATTAAAATTATATTTTTCCAATACTTTATTGAAACTGGATTTTTCATGGTTGTCAATATTAAAATTTAAATTTCTATTATAATGTTATATCTAATTCTCTGTATCACTTTATGTTTCATTATTTATATAACTTAGCCTCTTATATAATCTATCCAATCCACCCATAATCATCGTTTTAGAATGAAGTTCCGGTTCAACAGCGAAGAAATATAGGTAATTTATTGCATTGGAATTTGAATTTAAGAACACCTAAGGTCGCGCAAAGTTGATTGGGTGCATCATTCACCATTAACAATTAAAAAAAAACACGTTATTATTTACAATTAACCAAATGGCTTTCAAAAGTCATTAATTATGGAAATGATATTTGAAGCAACAAAAGATAATATAAAGAAATTGGTCCAATGCTTTTGATATTTAGATCCGTAGAAAAGAAGTTAATGATTTTAAACCATTTCTTTTCTTTTTTTGTGTGTAAAAAGAGAGAATATGAATATGAATATGAATATGAATATGAATATGAATATGAATATGGTAAACTTACTTTATTCACATGTTTTACCAAACAAAAAAAAAAGTAGAATGGAAAAATTCCTCAACCCACATTCTCACCACACAAATAAAAAGTTGAATGAATTTTTTTTAGAGATTCCAGTTCTAATATTACATCTTAAGGTATTTTTTTAGTGCAATCTTTCCATTGGTTAGTTGAAACATTCAGTGTAATATTTTCATTCATGTGACCATTGTCATTATTGTAAATAGTTGGATATATATCTTAATTAGTTAGATAGAGTTGGATATTGTATATGAATATCAAATTTCTCCCTAAATGTGTTGTTTAATAATAAGGTGTGGAATTTTAAATTTGCTGTGTAACAAATGTCATTTGGGATTTTATTTATTTAATGAATAATTATATGTTACTTTAAACAAGTTCTTAAAAAATAAGAGAATGTGTATACTTATGATTATTTTGTTACCTTAAACAAGTTCTTGAAAAATAAGAGAATGTGTATATTTGTGATTATTTTTTTTGAGAAATGTTAGATGTTCAACGATTTGAACATGGGACTTTGTATTTATATTTTCTTTATATTTTCATAAATTTACTAAATTTCTTCGCAGAGATATTTTAATATTAAATTTATTCATCATTTATAAAAAAGTTTCTCTAGTGAAATAAAAATATTAATTTTATTCATCGTTTAAAATCATCATAACTTCATAAATTAATCAATAATAACTCAAAGTTTATGATGCTTAAGAAATAAACATGTAATAATGGTTTTCAAGCTTCTGTGGTTATCGCTTATTGAAGAGATCTTCAGATTTTCCACAGTGTTATAAAACATTTGTCTTTCAAGCTTCTATGGCTATTGCTTATTGAAGAGATCTCCATATTTTCCACAGTGTTATAAAACATTTGTGTTATAACACTGTGGAAAATCCGGAGATCTCTTCAATAAACATGTACTAATTTTAAAAAATAAATCAATTCTAATTTTAGGAGCCTGGGCGTGTAACAAGTGTTAATTGAGATTTTACTTACTCAATGGATAATTATATGTTACCTTAAACTATTTCATGAAAAATAAGACAATATGTATAGTTGTCATTAATTCTTTAGGAAAATGTTAGATGTTCACCAATTTGAACATGGGACTTTGTGTTTATATTTTCACAAATTTACTAAATAAACTCGCAATAATCATTAAAAAAAAACATGTAGTATTTTTTAAAAATAAAATAATAATAATAATAATAATAATTTTAATTAATTTTTCATAAAGTCAATAATATTTATATGTTTAATTTATTATTTTTATATAAAATATTTGCAGTATATATATATATATATATATATATATATATATATATATATATATATATGGGGTTAATACTGATTATTATTATTAAAATATCCATTCTCATGGATATTTTTAACAATATTAATGAAGTTATCAATATTATTAATGTAGATTCTCTCGATTTCAAATGAATCATGGTCAACCATGGTCCAACGTTACCTTGTGATGAGGATTGTCTCAATATGTAAATAAACCATGGTCCAACATCACATTGTGACAAGGATTGTCTCTATATGAAAATCAACCATGGTCAACCATGTTTGTTTTAGTTGTTATAATATTTATCTTAGAGTTTTATACATTTGGTTTATAATATTAGTATTATTTCCTAGGGTTATTTTATCCTTGGTTTTATAATATCGATCCCTAAGGTTTATTATTCATTTGGTTTTCTAATATTGGTCATGGTCAACCATGTTTTATAAGTTGAATCATGGTCAACCATCACCAATGATATTTTATAAAATCAATCATGGTTTTCCATGCTCCTACATCGCATTCTGAGAAAGATTGTCTCAATGTGTCTCATTGTCTAATTTCTTCTTCTCTCTATTTTTTTAATCAATAAAAGAAATAGAAACTCCTCTACACCCACTTTTGGGAAGAAATTTGGAATTATTTGTTGATAGATGTAATGAAATCTTTTAGGCTTTGTGATTCATATATTGTTTGTTTTTGTTTGCAGTTGAGAAGGAATATTTAACTTTGCTCCTAGGAAATTTATTTGTTGAAGTTTACTTCATGTTTATAGTTTTCAAGAGTTAGGGGTTTAATTTTTATGAAGATGGAAGAGTGGGTATTACCATAGGGAATTGGAAAATGACATTTGAAATGACTCTAAATTTCTCGTGGAAATTATGGGCGAATGAAAAAATAGTAGTGGTGTGAAAATATGTCGGTCTCTTGGTACGTGTCAATGAACGAATGAATACAAACGATAATGGTATCAAAAAAATAAGGATTTCATTAAATCGCGGAGAAGAGTTGCGTACCAAATGAAAAAAATAAGTTCAACAAATGAAGGAGGAGATGTACATTGTAAGTATGAAAATAGGAATTCTTTGGTGCGGGGAAGATTTTGTTTCCATGATCATTTTCCTACATATGTGTGATGTTAAATAAATTTTTTTGCTTGCAAGGTTTAGTAACATTGTTCCTCTTTGGAAACATCACATAGGGCATGAGAGTTTTCATACAAATTCCGATCACCTTATGTCTGAAAATAATGAAGGAAATGAAATCTTTGGACATGGTCAGAAAAACGGGAATGAAAAATTTTTGACATCTAGTTTTGTTTGCTCATCATGTTATGCTTCCCAAGAGGGGTGAAAATGAGGGGAATTTTGTTTCTAAGGTCGGTTGCGGGTTTCCTTGTGGAAATTATATAATCAATATAGTTGGGCCTGTAGAATATATGTGTAATGTCTCATTGCAACAATGTTGGCACTTCAAGTTATTATATTTTTCGTTATTTTTTTTCCCAAGCTAATATGAAGTTTACACTATTTTGTTTTTTTTTTTCCTATTTTATCTCATAACAAATACGAAATGTTTATTATCTAGAAAATAGATTCAATACTAGTGCAATATTTAGTCCTTCCACAATGCTAGGCGCGAGCATCAAATGTCTGAAATATGTGAAACGATGAAACTAGTGCCCTGGCTAATCGTAGGTATGGACATGTCTATGTTTTTATGGAACGACATTTCGTTGGAATGTTTCTTTGTTTTATTGTAGTTTGTCTCCGAATTTCAAATTTCTTTAATTCATTTTCTTATATTTTGTATTTTTGGGAACAATGCCTTCACATAGGGATGTTTGATAGAACTTCCAACCATCAATGTCATGGAAATGGTGGAAGCCATGCTATGATGGAAGACTGAAAATGTCATCCGATTGAACAAATTGTTGCGTCTGATTTCTTTCTTGATATTATTGTGATTGCTAGGATGGTTGATAACATTGGCCATGGTTTTGGAAATGTTGGGCCCATGATTTCCCAACGTAACTATGAAGATAATGTTGTTTGTTCCATAGAATGTGAGGAGAATGTTCTTGCAAGCGCAACACAGGTCGTTTATGCAAATTTATCTAGATTTTTTTTCACTTCTAAATGTTACAGTTAAATTTTTTTACACATTTTTTGTTTATGCTTTTTTCCATAATACTATTCAAGTAAATAGTGGTGAGGACACATGATCGGAAGGAACAAACCAATATCAGTTCCTCGAGTTTCACATGGATTATGCAACAATCAAGAAAATGTACATAGTTTTTTTTTTTTTTTTTGGTGTTCAATCAAAAAAATTGACTTGTTTTGTAGGTTTTACATTCTAAGAAATGTTATTTTTTATTTGGAAGAAAAATTTGCTTAGCTCTAACCAATGTAGAAGATTTGATTCCCATTCCTTTATGGAAATGAATGATGCAACCAATGATTCAATTGGACGAGTTGTTTCACATCGTTGCCAACGTAGAATTGTTTGTGGTAGAGAAAATGAAAGTCTTGGCAATCATTTTAGCAGATACATGGCTGATGTGCATAAAAAATTTTGAGTGAGAATTGATAGTTTGTCTTATGTGCATATGTGCCAAGTCTGTAATGAATATTATACTAGTACACATGTTATGAGATGGCATGAAGGGTCGATTTGTATGAGATGTATGAGCGAGAAAGGTGCTCATCGCTTTTCCCTCTTTAACAACATGGATCCAGGTGAGCAACCTGATGTTCGAAGAGCTATTACACAAGTTGAAGAGGTGCTAATAGAATGAGTGAATCAAATATTGCAAGTCTCTCATGCTCATGGGGGTCAATATAAATATAGTTTCCACACAATAATTTTTCCATAGGATATATCTTAAATTTTGAAGAAGCTTCCACGACCTGTTGAGCAACTAGATTTTTTTATTGTTAGAAGACAAGGGGTTCAATCTGGATACTATGAATGCTATGTGAAGAGAAAGTGTGTAATGGATGCATTTATTTACAAAATCCAAATGGATAGGTACTACAAGGATGTTGAAATTGACATGGATTCAGTTTCTGCTCTCCCGGAAAGAGCCACTGATGTCTCTAGTAGGTTACAATATGTTGATAATGATCTCCATGAAATAGATAGGGGCAATGTGGACATTGAAACATAGGGGGTTCATTCTTTCAATTGTCACCCGTCATCATTTCTCCCTCACTTTCATGATGAATCCATGGAAGTTGATCGAATAAGAAGATATATTGATAATGCAAAAATCACATATGGTGAACCAATGGATTGGTCATATATTAGCACTTCTCCCATTAATGAATATAACACAGAAGGATTTATAGACATTGCATTCCCCACTTTATTCCCTAAAGGTGATGTTGATTGGTTGAATCCACGTATTTTCAATGTGGAGATGCATGAATATGGTTTGCATCTATTGAGATATTATGATCAAATATTTGGAAGCCATCCTTGGTTTCGATATTTCTTGTTGAATATGATTATGCGCCATTATATTCAAGGCACAAATTCTTTCTTTTTGAAGAAGAATATCCATGAAAATGCGCCTGCAACTATTCAAGAGTTGCGTCAGCAACTTTGTGATCTTCCAAACAATAAATTGGAAGTTAATTTAATGCATTTTGGATCTTCTCTCAGGGGTATAGGGGAATATTGGAAAAAGTGTCATTCTGAACTCATAGACATAATCACCTAGTTGGGTTTCCCCACTTTATTTTTTACATTTTTTGCAATTGACACAAACTGACTTGACTTGCATGCTATAATGCCTTCAAAAAAACACTCTCATCCGCAAAATGAGAATGCGAAAAGAAATTAAAATGTAATTCAGTACCTATATTTAGTCGCTATGTACATGAAAAAAAGATTCAATATCTTTTGTGAGATAGTATTGCAGGGATATATTGGCACTAAATACTTTTGGTATAGGTTTTTTGTCATGCATTCTCGACTATTTTCGTAAAAAATTGAAGAAAAAGGTTTGTTCTTATCATTAGTTGATATATGTTAACTACATGTTATAAAATTTCTGAAGTACGAGTGGAAACATAGAGGTTCAGCTCACATCCATGGATTCTTATGGTTGCCTAGAGAATTAGATATGGAAACATTGGATCGGTCTAATGTTGTTGTTGCAACAAAGTGCTTCTTCAACAAATATGTCACAACTTGGAATCAAAGTGGCATACATCGTCGAAATGTGATGATTGCTCAAAGTCGGAACAAAGATCCATATATTTTAAATACCCAATAATTATTTAATCCAATCTTGAAGAGGATTATAAACATTTAGTGAATTGTTTGAAGATCCATATGAAATGCAATGTTGATTCATGATTACACAAAAATGGTTTGTGCATCTATGTAGATATGATGCTCCATGGGAGGTTCGTGCCAATTCGACATTCTACACAGATGAAAAAGAGAAAAAAAAAATAAGAACCAAATCAAAATTATGATCGTTTAAATGTACACGATGTGGATCTTTTAACAATGTGGTGAGCTAATGTTGATTGTTATCCAATTGTGTCTCGACATGCAGTTATTAAGTATATTGTGAAATATGCTTCGAAGGTAGGGATACTATCACAAGGCTATCACGATATGTTGACAAGAGTTGGTGTAGGTAATGGGTTAGCGGCTCCTGTGGTTTCCACCTATAGAAGGTTCCTTGCATATATGCTTTTTTACCGTGACATTGGAGTGCAAGAAACCTGTCATTTGTTGCTAAAGCTCCCTCTTGTTCTTTCTAGTCATAAATTTTTCCTGTTGAATGTTGAGAATGTGTACCAAAGCCTTTTGTTGCATTCCGATGAAGTTTTCGATGGAAACAATTTCATTGAGGTTTATCAAAGATGAACAGTTTTTTTGGAGCATTATTGCTTCTTAGAAATAACAAGAACTTGGAGTTTTGATGCGAGGCATAGGCAGGAGGCAAGGAAGGCCCGAGATATCCATGATATTGTTCGTTTTTGGCCACGATTTTGTGTTGTTCCTGATGAATAGTAAGAAGATTTTGAGACCTTTTGATTGAGTGAGTTGCTTTTATACAAGCCATTTCATGACATTGCTTCAGATATCGAGTTATCAACTAGAAGTATCATTGAAAATTGGAAGAATTTCAGATATCACGCTTGACATGTTGATCAAGACACTTTGGTAGATGAAGGAAATGATGATTTTGAGCCCCTTATACATGAAGAAAATTTGGATTGATATTTTTAGGAGTGGGAGTCTTTTTGTGGTTGGTTCCTCCAGGAAATGTAAGCATTTATGACATTGACAATCTTCATAGAAGGGACTTTGATATTCATTATAATTGGCACGAAATGATTGTATCAAATTATTTTTTAGAACAAGGCATCCAATTCATGAAATATGCATAGTCTGCGCGTGTTATCAATGGAAACTATGTAGGTGACACATATTTGCCGCCTTCCTCTCTATTAGATAACTAACTAGCTTCTTTTGAAAAAAAATAAGACACTTTGTTAATGGTGGGAATGATGGTGATTTGAAAATGATTATTTAAGGAACTGCTGGAACCAGGAAGTATTCTCTCATTCAATGTATTTCTCATTATTTGTATCAATCAATGACAAATGCTAAAATTCCTTTGTTGCTACTTACACCAACTGGTATAGTTTTTTGAACATATGTGGAAAAGCTATACATTATAATTTGAATATTCCTATAAAATATATGAAACCACTATCTCACTAGGTTCTCGCAGTGTTTCAAGAATAAATGAGGCATTTTCGCTATATATTGATTGAAGATATGATATTTATAGGTCAAAGTATTTTCATTCAGATAGATTCACGTTTGTGATATTCCTTTCCTAAGAACAAGGATTCCCCTTTTGGTGGTAGGTCCGTCATTCTTGTGGGTGACTTTGGCCAACTACCCCCTGTTAAGGATAAATATTTTTATGAAGATAGAACAATAGGGAAATTTTTGTAGGAAATCTTCAACATTATTGTTACTTTGTAGAAAAAATATAGTCAACAAGGTGATGATCTGAGACAAGTGTCTTTTCACAATCTTTTGACGAATATTAGAAATGAAGAGCTCGTTCTTGTTGATTGGGATCTTCTTATGACGTGTGTCGATAGTTGCTTGGAACGAAAGGAAAATAGTTTATTTGATTCTTATATTCACTTGTTTGCAATGAATAATCTCGTCAATTTTCACAATCACAAAATGATAAAATCGTTAAATTTTCCTATTGCAAGATGTGTTGTTGAATGCAGTAGAAGAACATAACTAGGTGAAAGTGATGATGATGACTTAAAGCATGAATTGTTTCTATATCATGGAGAGAGTGTGATGTTAACATGTAATTTGTAGGTTGAGGTTGGGTTGGTTAATGATGTACATGGATATATTGAAGATATTTTATTTACACCTGGTTCGAAGCCACCACAAATTCCACAAATTTTTATAGTTATTTTTTAAAAGTATCGTGGTGTTCCATTTGATAGGGATTGTCCAAATGTTGTGCCCATTACGCCTGTTGTTAGGGGGAATCATAAACAGATTCCATTGAAAATGGCATGGGCATTGACAATTCACAAATCACAGGGGATGCCTTTACAACCAGCCACTGTAGAGAGAGGTAGGGCTTGAAATTTACAGCTATGTCCAAAGTGAAATCAATAGATGATTTGTAGATTTCACCACTTTTTTCTTTTCATCATTTTGCAAAAACGAAAGATAATGCATATGTTACACTTCGAAAGAAAGAGAAGGAACGATTGAAGTTGACATCATTTAAGATGTATTTATGTTGATTATAATTTACTATTTTGGCAGGTCTTTGTTGTTGCTTCCAATTAATTGTTTGCACATTGATAGGTTTTTTGTTTTGCTTCTTGATCATTTGAATAGATTTGTTGAATGGTAAAGTCAGTAAATTTAATATTTGGAAGAATTTTCATCCGTGAATAATTTTTTTGTCGTTTTGTTCTTATTTCATTGGTGAAAGTTTAGCTATTTATGCTTTATTTTTCCTCTTTCTTTTAGTCCTATTACATTTATGCAAACTTATTTTTTTCATAAACTTGTTTTATATATGTGTGTGTGTGTGTGTGTGTGTACTATATTTAATTGTATTTTTTTGTCATTGAAATGCAGATATGGAGAACAACGATGGCATATATTACCTGAAAGTGATAAAATCTATTAAAGGAGCAATAAGTTTTTTTTCCTACATCTGAAACAGGCTAGACAGAAAAATGGATTCCATCCTTCTTTTGTTGATGAACATATTCATGTCTTGAATCAAATGAAATCAAATGTTGAATATTTGTATCATTTGCACCAACGAGAATCTTGAAGGAAAACATGAAGGGATTGGTTGGAAAGCGTGAAGCATCGTGACCATTATTCTGTTAACTTGAATTGGTGTTCCTTCTATGATCATTCTGGGTGTGTTTTGGAAGATGGTAGCATTTAAAAACTGTGTTTTGTTGCACTATTTAAGGTTGAAAATTTTCCCTGAACTTGTTGATGTAAATAGAACCATCATATATCTGAAATATATTTTTTTGTTCTAGATGCTTTTAATGTTGATCTTGAGGCTTTTATAGTATGAATATATTGATATCTTTATGTTCTCGTACCAATTGTTGATAATGTTTTGATGATTTACAATTTTTTCATATCATATCAATGTAGCAATACCACAACAAAATATTTAATATGGTTGATATATTTAATGAATTGTTGTATTTATTTATTATTATTTTTATTTTAAATAGTTTAATATATATTTTCTCATTAATTAATTAATTATTTTTTATTATTTTTTATTATTTTTAAATAATGAAATATTATTTAATTATTGAAATTATTTATTAAAATTATATTATTTTTATAATATTTACTTAATTTATATATTAATCAAAATAAATTCATTTTTGTATTTATTTTGTAATTAGTTTTAATTAAATAACTATTGTAATTATTTATTAATTTATTATATATTTTAATTATTTATTAATTAATTAATTTTATTTAATTTATATTTGTAATTGTTTATTATTTTTAATTAATTATTGTCATTATTTTATTTTTAATTATTAATTATTGTAATTATTTTATTTTTTAATATTAGTTTTTAATATATAATAAATTATGTTCTTGTAATTTTTTATTTTTTATTTAACAATATCAATATTAATATCATAATTTTTTATTTTGTATTTTACAATGTCAATATTAATATTAAGTATGTCTATCAGTGTTCTTCAACCACTTTAACTAATGTGGTTGATATACGCCTATCGATGTTTATCAAACACATTTATTAAATGTCCTTGTGCTAGTTCGCCGATAAGCTTCTATATTTGAAGTTCAGGTGCATTTACATGTGAGGATTTTTATTTTTTATTTAAAACAACGGTTGTGATTGAATGTCCTCGGAATATGACAAGAATATGCTTCGTCTTATAGCTGGATTAGCGACTTTGATGAAAAGGAGTGCTAAATGTTGTCAAAAAGAGTGCGAAAGGTTGGAAAGAAAATAGAAACATTGGAATTAAATTAAATTTCAGAAGCCAACTTCCACATGTCCACTATGTTGGAATTAAGTTGTGATTCATTTTGAAAAGACGACTGCCAAGCGTTGGCTCTTTGTAATATACAACACAATAATATATCATATAAATAAAAGAATAACATATACACATTGTATAAAGAGTAAACATTTAATGTTAATGTAAATTATATAGGTGTGACATTTATGTTGACTATATACTTGCATAAACAGTCAACAATAGTGTTAACATTAATGTTAACATTTATTTTTTAATGTTGATGTTCAAGTAAATGTTTTAAACATTATTATGACTTAATTTTTTCAATATTAAGAGAAAAGATAAAAAATAAAACATGAACATAAAACATAGCAGAAAATATTAACATTAGACATAGAACATTAACAAAAAAACAAAAAACATGAATGTAAAAGATAAAAAAATTAATGTAAATTTTGGAAAATTTATAATATAAGCATTAAAAACAATTTAATTTCATCGAATCATTTACACAATCATTGATGTCTGTGTGAAAATCATTGCAAGAAAGTGTTGGGGTCGAGTTATTTCTTCTTGTCCCCCACTTGTTCCCTCCTGACTGTGTGTTTCAAAGATGGGGAAGGTGAAATGAGAAGTAGTGGTCTGGCAAGAAGGTGAATAAAGGTCTGGTGTGGATACATTGTAGCATATTTCTGGCTCTTTCTATGTTGTGATTTCATAGTTTTTCTGAATAGCTGCAGTCTAGATGATTTTATTGTGCGTGCGTTTGATTCCATCAGTGTAGCAGAGTTTCAAATAATTTCTTTCTCCAGCTACAATTTTTGTTGTTTTGTAGAAAAGGTTAGATAATGTTATTATAATTGTCATTCTACTTTATTAGTAACTTGTTCCAAGATTAGCTTACAATTACAACTCTTTCTTTGCGCGCTTATGAAATATGGAATTAGTAACAGATAATAAAAAAAATTGGAAGAAAGTATTTAAAATACAGCTATAAACGAAGAATTAGGAATTGAAATATTTGGAACAAACAAGTAGTAACGAGTAATAAACCCAAACAATCAGGAGGTAGAGGAAGAACGTAGTCGTTGAGACCAGGTTAGCGCCCTAGACAAGCCAGCTAATTGGCAGCATGGGCGCAGTCCTGACTACTTCGTATAGGTAAATGTAGCTTTATTTAATTCCAACAACACACATCCGACGAGATAACTATACAGATGGACCATATCTCTATCAATAAAATTAATATATAATCAGTACAAATTTTTTTGAAGAGTACAGATGAGAGATCCAAATCAAAACATAAGATTAACATTTTCAAAAATAAAATACAATCATATGAAATGTTTTTGCAGACCAACAATAAAAAATCCCAACGGAACTGTTATAATCAATTGTGTGAAAGGATTAAAATCACAAGATAAACCACAGTTAAATTTATTTTCATTATAAATATGGCCTTGGTCATATGTGTCTATAGTAAACTTCACCTTGGGAAGTCGACGTTAGCCATAAGCACATTATAGCGGAAGAACCAAGAGAGGGGGTTGGGAATGACCCTGGAAATAAATTATGCATGATACTGCAACAATATTATGAATAATATATAATCAATAATATAGGCTTGGGGTTATAATAGAGGTTTTATAGGACCCATATGAAGAACTCAATCATTGAGATGATGTTAGCACCCTGGCCAAGCCAGCTAACTGGAAGCTTGGGAAGAGTCCTAGCTCAACTTGAATACTTCCTAAAGGTAAACCTAACATTATTTAATTCGAACAACACACATGCCACCAGATAGCTATATAGATGGACCATCTTTTTTTCAACAACATTAATATATAATCAGTACTAAACATTTTTGAAGAACACGGATGAGAGATCCAAAGAAAAACAAAGCATTAACATTTGTAAAAATAAAATATAGTCGTATGAAATGTTTTTTCAGACCAACAATTACAAATCCCAACATAATTGTTATAATCAATTGCGTGTAAGGACTAAAATCGCAAGCTAAACAATAATTAAATTTATGTTCATTAAAACTCTGTCCTTGGTCATCTTTGTCTATAGTAAACCCTTTCCTCAAATAACTTTAATCGATGAAGAAAATAATTAAACCCTAGTGATAAATAAACCTAGATTGTTGCATAGTCATCACCTTAGAAGGCTTATAGACAGGAATCCCTTAAGGAGGGTTGCCCAGAAAAACCTAGAAAGACAGAACTCATGTAAGTTCTAACCATCGAAATTATATGAAAGGAAGCAGATAGCGTGCTTGAGTACTTTCACACCGGGGATAATAATCAGTGAATTTTTCTTGATGAATCCCAAATTTCTAAACATAAATGTAGAAAATTCTAATAAAAGTATCAAAATTCACCTTGGGAAATTGACGCTAGCCAAAATCACCCTGTAGTGGAAGAATGGAGAGAGGGGGTTAGGAAATACCCAGGAAAGAAACTATGTTTTCGGTTTTGAACACATAATTAAAATGACTTAGTATCCTCTCATACATTAGGAGGCCAAACTGAATAAATAGTGGCGAATGTATTTCTTCCTCCTGATTTTTTCGAACCTGCATCAAAATAAACACAATTTTCCATGGTTGCCTAGAAAAACCTTGAAATACAGAGAACCCATGTAAGTTACAATCAACACATTCATAAGAAATAATCTACTTGAGTACCTACGCAATGGGGAAAGATAACCAATGAATCCTACTAAGGAATCCTACATTAAAGAGAAATATAGAGCACTTTTGAAACAAGCCACATCTGAACGTTGTTGAAGAAAATAAGAAATTAACTGGTTGCAGAGAACCCATGGTGAGGGCTAGTGCTATGCATCATGACTAGACCACAACATGCAAATGTCTAGCACTTTGTGTTTGAAAATCAATTCGTAACCCTAAATATGTGGTAACACATGTACGTCGTTCCATCGAACCATAGGGAAATCAACAATGGAAGCATGTTCCAATACTTCTAGTATCCTTTCACAGGCTACGAAAGACAAAGAATCCATGTAAAGAAAACCCTGGAAAGACCTTGGGCATGGTTACCTAGAAAAACTTGGAAAGCCAGAGAACCCATGTAAGCTCCTTCAATACCTGCGCATTGGGGAAATATAATCAGTGAAACATACTGAGGAATCCTGCAGTAAATAAAAATTTAGATCGCTTATGAAACAAGGCACATCTGAACTTTGTTCAAGAAAATGAGAAATTACCTGGCTGCAGAGAGCCGACAACCGAACCTGGTTCAAGAAAATGATAAATTACCTCATTGCAGAGAGTTGACCGAAATTTGTTCATGAAAATGAGAAATTACCTAGTTGGGGAGAGCCCATGGAGAGGGTTACTGTTGTGCTTCGCAGCTAGACTGTAGCATGAAAATTTCCAACAGGTTGGGTGAGAAAATCAATTTGTAACCCTAAATCCATGCAAAGTTATCTATGTTGTTCAATGTAACCCTAGGAAATCAATGGTGGAAGCATGTTCCAGGTGCGGTTCCAATGAGACTCATCGAGAAGGTTCATGGACCGAGTATGATTTTAAAATTGTGCGTACATCCAAGTATTAAAAAAATTTGGAAATTATATTACTAACTTACAGTGATGATACATATATTGATAACTTTGCATATCAATATTTTTATAAAAAAAAACCATTATTTGTGTCAAAGTGGCAAATGTCCGATCCAATTATATTAATAACAATGTGTGTAGACAATATAAATCATTTTACACTACTACAAATTTGACAAAATTCTTCCTTCATGAAAAATCTGCCAAATCTAGAGATCAAGTCTCTAGTGTTTGATGCTAAACCATTTTAAGAGGTGTGGTGCCACACTTAGTGTTATGGATAGGCAGATTGACAACGTTGCAATAATTGGAATTGAGTGGTAGTTTTGAATCTCAAGGTTTCCTCAACACGTTAAGAGACTTGAATCATTTTCAAATGTTAAATTATTATTATTCTTTTGGGTTGTTCTTAAATTTCCAATGGAATCTAATATATTTCCTATGCATTAAATTATCATTGTTTATTTTAACTCTGTGTTTAATTATGACTATTCATTTTGACTATGTGTGTAAATTGTTGTCTATTAGAGATTTAGGAGTTCACAAGGATCATGAGTCTTTTTGTTTTAATTCATATTCATTGGATTATATCTATATTTGAAAGTGGGTATGATCCTTCTCAAATCCAATTCAGCTATCACATGTTGATTCTAGAATAGGAAGCCATTCTTGTAATTCAACTAACATGTGTAGAATCTAGAATAGGAAGTGATTTTTGCAGTACTTTAAATTAAAAGTAAAGCTGAATATAAATGTTTAATTATTATATAAACAATAATGTTGTATATAATTCGCCGAAAATCATGTTTGTATGAACAAGTAAGAGGTTATGATAAAGTTGTGAGGTTTTATTTTATGCCGGGGGAGAAATAACTAATAACTAGATGTTGTTTAAAATTCTCTAATTATATGTATTTTAATATTTGTTTGTATTTAAATTTTTATTATAAAGCTTTTGTAAGTGTATTAAAACTATATTTTTCCGATACTTTATTGAAACTGGATTTTGCAGTGGTTGTCCTAATTTAATATTGGGTTAAATTTAAATTTTTATTATAATGTTATATCTAATTCTCTGTATCACTTTATGTTTCATTATTTATATAACTGAGCCTCTTATATAATATTTCCATTTTGATAGTTGCCTTACCGAATCATTTATTCTGTAAAAATCGTCATTCAAGAAAGAAGTTTCAGTTTAACAATGAAATGAAATATAGGTAATTTATTGCATTGGAGTTTGAATTCAAGGAAAACTAAGGTCATGCATATTTTTATTATGAAACCAACTCCCAAAATAGAAGAAAAGAGATATCAATGCCTTAGAAATTAGCCACTTCGAGGGGGAAACCTCCTTTACATTACATAAATGAGCAATTCTTGGATGACCTAAATGGCGAAACCTCATTTCTATATATAGGATTCCATGGGGTCACAATATAATCCTAGTCGACCAAACAATAATACTGTAAGGGAAAAATAATAAAAATATGGAGACTACATGGGTACAAAAATAATAATAAGGGGGCTACACTAACTACAATAAGGGGCTACACTAGTAATATAGGGCCCTAACATGCCCCTATCCTTCAAACAAGTGTTTTCCTCAATGCTTGATTATTTATGGATGCTTCTATATAAAATTCTCATCCTCCCATGTGGAATCTTCAGCAGGTAAGTTCTTCCACTTGTTGAGATACTCTGAAATTGATCGATTCAATAGTTGTCGAGTTCTTGTTTCTGTGACTGCTTCAGAACTTATTTTGATGTGATGTTGATCTTCTTGTTGTTTCATTTGATCATCCACCAAAGTTAGGTTATCCTTTAAGAGTTGGAAAACTTGTTGTTGGTGCTCGATGTGATCTTCCATTGCTTTATCGTCCATATTAGCTTTCATTTGATCCTTCAAACCATCCAAATTAGCATCCAAGCCTGCTTTTAAACCATCTATGTCATCTTTGGTTTCTCTTTGTGAGATCGAAATTTGTTGCACTTGGTACCGTAATTTTGATATATCATACTGCAGTTATTCCTCTTCATGTGTCATATTAGAGCTTTCTGAGGGATTAATGGGCGTGGAATTATTTTTGGGAGGCATCATATAACTCAATACAGATATCTATGCTTCAATATTCCCTTGGAATCACTTCAAACTTATTTTTCAAACAAAAGTTATGCAAACTTGTTTAAAAAGTACACACCTTTTTCATGTTTTTTAGGAGGTATATATTGAACCTGATTTATCTCTTTTATTTCGGATCTTCAAGATCTGAATTTACCTCATGTATTAGCCCTCTGAGTCCTCTTTCCAATTCCATGGGTTTGACCTAATTTGGATTCTTCAAGACAAAGTTATGCCCAATCTCCCACAATGACCTAATTATAGACTAGTTCAGTAGAGAAAACTTGTATGGCGTTCCACGTGTCATTGTTTCCTCCTTCGGCTCTGAAATTGATACATAGGAACCTACAGTCGATGTAATTTCGGCCACTTTTTATATAATTCCAATTTGATGCTCAGACAGAGAGTTATGACAATTTTCCTAAGGTCACCTCTTTGAGATGCAATTTGGAAGCCTACAAAAACCATAACTTCCACAAATCATATCTCCTTACATATTTCGAACCAAGATCTGAAATTTTTACACGAAGTTCCATAGGATGTCTTCACAAATGGGTATTTTTTAGCATCTAAATATTTGTATAAAAAAATTTATAGCGAAAAATGCCATGATGACCTGTTTGAAGCAACGAAACCCTAGAATCCAAAGCTTTGATACCAAATGTTGTGAAACCATCTCTCAAAATAGAAGAAAATAGAGATCAACGCCTTATAAATTAGCCACTTCAAGGGGGAAACCTCCTTTACATTACATAAATGAACAATTCTTGGATGACCCAAATGACAAAACCTCCTTTCAATATATAGGAGTCCATGGGGTCACAATATAATACTAGCCGACCTAGCAATAATAATGTAAGGGCACAATAATAACAATATGGGGACTACAGGGGTACAAAAATAAAAATAAGGGGGCTACACTAGCCACAATAAGGGACTACACTAGTAATATAGGTCCCTAAAAATTTTATTGGGTGCACCTTTCACCATTAAAAATTAACAAAAACTTGTTATCATTGACAAATAACAAAGGGGCAGTCAAAAGTCATTAAGTCTAGAAATGATATTTGAAACAACGACAAACAATATAAAGAAATTGGTCAAATAATTTTGATATTTAGATCCATAGAAAGGAAGTTAATGATTTTAAACAATTTATCTCATTGTTCAAAAGGAGAGAATATGAATATGAATATGGTAAACTTACTTTATTCACATGTTTTACACAAGAAAAAAAGTAGAAGGAAAAATTCCTCAACCCATGTTCTCACCACACAAATAAAAAGTTGAATGAAAAAATTTAAGGATTCCAGTTCTTAAATTACGTCTTAAGGTAATTTTTTAGTGCAATATTTTCATTGGTTAGTCGAAAAACGTTCAGTGTAATCTTTTCATGGATGTGACCATTGTCATTATCGTAAATATTTGGATACATATCCTAAATAGTTATATATTGTTGGATATTATATATGAATATCAAACTTTTACCTAAATTTGTTGTTTAATAATGTGTGGAATTTCAAATTTGTTGTGTAACAAGTGTCATTTGGGATTTTACTTACTCAATGGATAATTATATGTTACCTTAAACAAGTTCATGAAAAATAAGAGAATGTGTATATTTGTGATTATTTTTTTGGGAAATGTTAGATGTTCAACAATTTGGACATGGGACTTTGTAGTTATATTTTCTTTATATTTTCACAAATTTACTAAATTTGCTCACAATGATATTTTAATATTAAAATTTTCCATCATTTAAAAAAAAAAAAAAAATCCCCAATGAGATTTAAATATTAATTTTATTCATCGTTTAAAATAATCATAACTTTGTAAATTAATAAATAATAACTGAAAGTTAATAATGATTAAGAAATAAACATGTAATACTTTTTAAAAATAAATTAATTCTAATTTTAGGAGCCTCTTTGGTATGTAGCAATTGTCAATTGGGATTTTACTTACTCAATGGATAATTATATGTTTTTACACGGTGGGAAAACCTATCATAACTTAGTTGTGCATTCTGAGAAACATTATTTTTTATTTGGAAGTAGAATTTTCACAGCTCTTACCAATGAAGAAGATTGGATTCCCATTATTTTATGGAAATGAATGATGCAACCAATGCTCCAATTAGACGAGTTGTTTCACATTGTCGCCATCATATACTTGTTTTTGGTAGAGAAATTGAAAGTCTTGGCAATAATTTTAGGGGAGACATGGTTGACGTGCATAAAATATTTCAATTAAGAATTGACAATTTATATTCTGTGCATATGTGCCAAGTATGTAATGAATTTTATCCATGTATACATGTTGTGAGATGGCATGAAGGGCTGATTTGTCTGAGATGTAGGAGAGAGAAAGGTGCTCATCTCGTTTCTTGCTTTAACAACATGGATCGAGGTGAGAAACTTGATGTTCTAAGCGTTATTACACGAGTTGAAGAGATTCTAATAGCACGAGTGAATCCAATATTGCAAGTATCCCATTCTTGTGATTGTCAATATAAATATAGTGGCCACACAATAAGTTTTCCACTGGATATATCTTCAATTGCGAAGAAGGTTCCACGGCATGTTGAGAAGCTAGATTTTTTTATTGTTAGAAGACAAGGTGTTCAATCCAGATACTATGAATTCTATGTGAAGATAAAGCGTGTGATGTATGTATTGCTTTACAAAATCCAAATGGACAAGTACTACATGGATGTTGAAATTTGCATGGATTCAGTTGTTGCTCTCACGAAAAGAGCTATTGATGTCTCTAGCAGGTTACAATATGTTGATAGTGATCTTTATGAAATAGATAGGGCTGATATGGACATTGAAATAGAGGGGGTTCATTCTTTGCATTTTCACCCATCATCGTTTCTCTCTCACTTTCCTAATGAATCCAGGGAAGTCGATTGAATATGAAGATATATTGAGAATGCAAAAAGCACATATGGTGAACCAATGGATTGGCTAGATATTAGAACCTCTCCCATTAATGAATATAACATAGAAGGATTGCTAGACATGGCATTCGCCACTTTATTCCCTACAGGCGATGTTGATTGGTTGTATCCACGTATTTGCAATGTGGAGACGCATGAATATGGTTTACATCTATTGATATATTATAATCAAATATTTGGAATCCATCCTCGAGTTAGATATTTCTTGTTGAATATGATTATGCACCATCATATTCAGGGCACACTGTCTTTCTTTTTGAAGAAGAATATCCATGAAAATTTTCTTGCAACTGCTCAGGATTTGTGTCAACAAATTTTAATCTTCCAAACAATAAATTGGTAGAGAAGTTAATGCATTTTGGATCTTCTCTCAGGGGTACACGAGCGTATTGGAAAAAGTGTTGTTCCAAACTGATAGACATGATCACCCAGTTGGATTGCTCTACTTTGTTTTTTACTTTTTTTGCACCTGACATGAAGTGGTATGACTTCCATGCTATAATTCCTTCAAATACACATTCTCATCCAAAAACTAAGAATGTGAAAATAAATGAAAATGTAATTTAGTACCTACATTTAGTCATTATGTACATGCACCAACAATTCAATATATTCTATGAGATACTATTGCATGGATATCTTGGTGCTAAATACTTTTGGTATAGGTTTGTTGTCGTTCCTTCTCGACTATTTTCTTAAACATTTGAAGCAAAAGGTTTTTTCTTATCATTGGTTTATATATGTTAATTGCATGTTATAAATTTTCCTAGGTACGAATGGCAACATAGAGGTTCGAATCACATGTGTGGATTCTTTTCGTTGCTTGGAGCACCAGATTTGGAAACATTGGATTGGTTTAACGTCATTGTTGTCGACGTAACAAAGTGCTTCTTTGAAAAATATGTCACAACTTGGAATCCACGTGACATACATTGTAGAAATTTGATGATCACTCGAAGTTTGAATGATGATATGTGTACTTTAAATACCCATCAAATATTCTCATGAAACCCTGAAGAGGATTATGAATATTTGGGTAATAGTGTGTAGAGGCATACAAAATGCATTGTTGATTCTTGTTTATGAAAAAAAGGGTTTACGCTTCTGTGTAGATATGATGCTCTATGGGAATTTTGTGCCAATTCAACATTGTACATAGATGAGAAAGTGAAAAAAAAATATGAACCGAATCGAAATGATGATCGTTTAAATGTACACAATGTGGATCTTTTAGAAATGTGGTAAACTAATGTTGATTGTCAGCTAGTTGTGTCTCGACATGCAGTTCTTAAGTATATTGTGAAATATTCTTCGAAGGCAGAGATAACACCAGATATCTATCATGATATGTTGAAAAGAATTGTTGCAGGTAGTTGATCAGAGGCTCCCATGGTTTCATCCTATAGAAGGTTCCCTGCAAAAAGGCTTGTTGACCGTGAAATTGGAGTGCAAGAAACCTGTCATTTGTTGCTAAAGCTCCCTCTTGTTGTTTCTAGTCACAAATTTTTCCCGTTGAATGTTGGGAAAAACGTGTACCAAAAGCTTTCATTGCATTCTAATTAATTTTTGTATGGAAACACTTTCATTGAGGTTTATCAAAGCCAACCAGTTTTTTTGCAGCATTTGTGCTTAATATAAATAACAATATCTTGGAGTTTTGATGCGAGGCATAGGCAGGAGGCATGGAAGGCCCGAGATATCCATGTTGTTGTTCGTCTTTGGCCACAGTATTATGTTGTTCCTCATGAAGAGTCAGAATATTTTGAGACCTTTTATTGGAGTGATTTTCTTTTATACAAGTCATTTCGTGACATTGCTTCAGATATCGGGTTATCAACTGGAAGTATAATTGAAAACTCGAGGAATTTCAGATACCGTGCTTGGTATGTTGATCAAGACCCTTTGGCAGATGAAGGAAATGATGATGTTGAGCCCCTTGTACATGAATAAAATGTTGATCGATATTTTGAGGAGTGGGAGGTTTTTTCACGATTGGTTTCTCTAGGCAATGTAAACATTTCTGACCTTGACAGTCTTGGTAGAAGGGACTTTTATATTCATAATAATTAATAGGAAACGATGGTAGCAAATTATTTTTTAGAACATGGCATCCATTTCATAAAAGATGTGTAGCCTTCAGATGTTTTCAATGGAAACTATGTAGCGGACACATATATGTCACCTTCCTCTCTATCAGATAACCAACTAGCTACTTTTTAAATTATTTTTCAACACTTTTTTTAATGGTGGGAATGATGGTGATTTGAAAATGAATATTCAAGGAAATACTGGAACTGGGGAGTCTTCTCTCATTCACTATATTTATCGTGCTCTGTCTCAATCGATGACAAATGATAAAAGTCATTTTTTTCTACCTGCACCAACTGGTATAATTGCCTTTAATATACGTGGAAAAAATATACATTATGCTTTGAAAATTTCTATAAAATATATGAAAACATTGTCTAGCTAGACAACAACTTCCTCAACCAAACAACTTCTCTGCTCACTTCACAGGGTGCAATATATTCAACCTCAACACTACTCTAAGAAACTGATTCTTGCTTTCTGCTCATCCATGAGACCATGTAGGATCCAAAACTAAAAATTCCTCTTGTAGTGCTCCTTCCATCATGCTCACTGCCTCCCTAGTCAGAATTTGTATATCCAATCATGTGGAAATCATTTCTCCTATCATATTTCTGGCAGTAGTGGATTGTTCCTTGTAGATATCTCATAATGTGCTTGGTTTCTATCCAATGGTCATGCTTCAAATCCACTTGGAACTGACTGAGAATATTCACTACAAAACATATGTTTGGTCGATTATTCACCAATTACATCAGTGAGCCAATCAATTGTCTATACCTGGTTGGATCCATTGGGCTAGATTCATAACTCCTTAATATTTTCAAGTCAGTGATCATCGGGGTTATCATTGGTTTGAAATCCATCATGTCAAACATCTTCAACATCTCAATCACATACTTTCCTTGACCTAGATAGATTTCATCAAGTCCCTTCCAGACTTCTAGTCCCAAATAGTAGTGCATCAAGCTAGGATCCTTCATATAGAAGTTTGTTGCTAGTTGCTTCTTGTGTTCTTGGATTCGACCTTCTACACCTATCAAGAAAATATCATCCACATACAAAAGAATAATTACTGATTCACCTTTCCCAACCTTGATGTAGAGATTCAGATCATCATAACTCTTTTTAAAGCCCAATATTTGTAGGTATGCATCCATCATTGCATACCATTCTCTTGATGTCTGCTTAAGGCCATATAATTCCTTTCTCAACTTGCAAATATATGCCTCTCTATATTTGACTTCAAATCCCAATGGTTTCTCTATATAAACTTCCTCATAAAATGTGCCATTCAGGAATGAAGCCTTGACATTCCAAAGAGACCAATGATTGTATATTTGTATACCTTTATAATGGAGAAAATGTCTCTTCATAATCACTGCCTTTTTTTTTAGAGAAGCCCCTAGCCACAAATCTTGCATTATACTTGTCAATACTTCTATTTGCTTCATGTTTAATCTTGTAAATCCACTTGGAAGTTACCGCAGACTAGTTTTCAAGCCTTGGTATGATCTCCCATACCCCATTCTTCACTTTCAATTGATACTCTTCATTCATGGCACATTTCTTTTCTCAATGATTGACAACTTCTTCAAAGGTGGATGGCTCTGCTTGTATTAGTTTTTTCATCTATGCTGCGTATCTAGAATACGTTTTGGGCTTCTTACCTTCCCTAAATGTTCCTTTAGTCACTCCATGTCCCTTTGCATCTAATAGAGTATATTTCAACCAGTTAGGTCTCTTTATAGTCTCTAGGATTACCATAGGTTTCATAGGTTCACTGGGACCCTCATATTCATGATTTGAATCTTCTTCCTCCCTAGTAACCTCCTCTTCAAATACAGAAATTTCTTCATCATTGGAGTCCATAGGGAGATCCTTTGATTTCTTGAATGCAATACTTTCATCAAATATTACATCTCAACTGACTTCTATTAAGTGTCCTTCTTTAATTTAGATCATATAGGCCTTAGAAGAATTATTGTAGCCAACAAATCTTCCTCTCATGCCTCATGGATCCAACTTCTTTTTCCTGCCCTTCATAATATTAATATAGATAGGACAACAAAAAATTCAGAGATGATCCATGCTTGGTTTCTTCCCAGTGAATACTTATTAAAGAGTCAAGTTATCCAATGACTTGTGGGGACTTCGATTTTGTATGTATATAACTATATTTTTTGCTTCACCCTAAAAAAAATTCGGCAAATCTTGATCATGTACCATAGCTTTTACACTTTCTTCAATGGACCGATTTTTTTGTTCCACAACTCCATTTTTCTCAGGATTATATGGGACTATCAACTCCCTCTTAATCCCATACTCCTTATAGAAGGATATTATCTCCTTGGATTTGTATTCTCGTCCATTATCAGACCTTAATATCTTGATTCTCCTTTTTTTAAGGTTCTCTACTTCATTTTTGAATTCTTGAAATTTGGTAAATACTTCATCCTTGGATTTCATTAAGTAATCCCAAGTTTTTCTTGAATGGTCATTTATGAATGTGACATAATATAAATGGCCTCCAAGTTACTTTGGATTCATAGGACCACACACATCAGAATGAATAAGATCCAAGATTTATTTTTACCTTGAAGCATTGCTTCTAAATTGTCTCTAGGTATTCTTATGCAATGCACTTCCCTTGCATACTCCTTGATGATCTTATTTTAGTTCAGGAATGCCATTCACTATTGAATTTAGGTTTGGTTAAATATTGTAGTGGTGATGACCAAATCTTCTATGCCAAAGTTCACATGGGCTAACTTCAATGTGAACCAAATCTTGAGCGAGGGGATTTAACAATCTATAAAGTCTTCCTTCATAGATCCCAAACATTCTTTCATATTCTAATATGCTTGAGTTTTTACCCCATACAACATTAAGATTTCCATCAATGAAAGTAACTCTATCACCCTTGTCTTATAAAAATGAAATGGAAATTGAATTTTTGTGTAGACCTGAAACAAATAAGATATTGTTGAGATTAATGTTGCCTCCATTCTCCAGCTCAAGTGAAGTTGATCCAAATCCTCTCAAAGGGTATCTATTATTATCACCAAGATCTACGGAGTAAGAGGACTCCCCTTGCTGGCTCAAGGGGTCCTCTCCTAGGTTCAAAGTGTACTACACAACCAACAAAATCCTCCAACTACATGCCCTTTCAGTAGTGATCCACTTGCACAGATCAAAGTCTCACCCGAAGTATCATGGGGGGGTGTTGGAACCAGATTTCCACACCCAGAGGGGGATTTTATTTGGATCTAACCCTTGATGATATGATCTAATTACTAATACACTGTGCAATTTCTTTTTAACCCAATTTAGATATAACCTTAGTAGAAACCCTTATCCTCGATACAGTTATTGTGAAAACACAGAGATCTACTATTATGAGATTAACCTAGACAAATGTGCATCAAATAATAGAAAAAACATAACCGATCTATAAGAAAATAATTAATTCATAAATATCAATGCATTAACACATAATATCATAAATCATGCTAGTAACCAGTGATTTTACCAAAACTTCTCTTTATTAATCAGATCTTCATTGAATACAACTTCTTCCTTTTGCGCACACAATCGCAGAGTCCTCGCACACAACCCAAGACTTCCCTTAGGTATCCGTGCACAAAACCGCATGAGCTTGTCTCTTACTCAGACTAATCACCAATTACTTTCCCAAAATTGCATCAAAATTACATAATTATGAGATAGATTTCTTGTCTTGACTTATACATGCCCATTTATATTACTTAGATGCGCAAAAACCATGGTCCCAAACAATGGTTTAAGTCCCATGTTTTAATCCTTTACCCATTACAAAATGAAGGAGATTTGGCCCACCCCAAATCCCCATGACCTTCTGCGCACTACACTTTATCATCAAAGTTAAACAAAAATTACATTAAGACTCGACCTAGGGGACCCTAGCCCAACATGCCCCCAACACAAAACTGTGACTCGTCCTCGAGTCACTCTACAGTGGATTCTTGCATCTTGGTATTTAGTGCCTGGATGGTTGCGTGTAGAGGCTAGATGGCCTTGACACTCTGCGTTGTAACGTTCTGCACTTCTCCAACTAAATTCTCTATAGTAGGCCCCTCTGCTGGAAATTTGATGTTGCGTTGAGTTTGGCAGAGTCCCTTGAGCATACCCTCAATGATTTGTGATAGCTAAAGTTCTTCATCAGCTCAAGGTTGGGTCCTTGCTACCAGGATCTTCTCCTTGTGACACATATCATCAATCTCGCCCTAAATTCTTCGAACTTCTTACAACCAAACCAATCTCAGTGCGGGAACTAGGGTCCGCGCAACGACCTGAATCTCATCAACCCGTTGTTGCTTATCCCACATGTCTGTTTGCAATTTTTGAACTAATGTATTATCCTAGATTGAGGTCCATATCTCCATGGTGTCTTCGAACAAAATGGTACACTCATCCACATCTATAGTAATGTTGGTCATTTTCTTTTGAAAAACGATACCTCATTGTTCCCGGACCTCTGGCGGTGTCTCTGGTTGTAGCTTGGTCTACAGGTCGGAAATCGTATGCTCTAGGTTAGCGCCCACTGTATCAATTTCTATCTTGAAAGCCTCAAGTGTGGCCACGAGGGTCTCAAGCTTTGTAGTAGGTGCAGTGTCGGCTAGCATTGATAATACTGGAATCTTAGCACAAGAGCTGGGTGATGAGTGACTCAAGCTTCTCTCGATGAATATATGCGGCATGTCATGCTTATTCAGCCTGTTATTTCTCCTGATGTAACTACTCGACCTACTTTTCCACTTCTGCTCTAGTGTGCAAAGCATAGTACTTATGATACTACAACTCGTCTGTATCATGGTATGAATATGGTGTAAGTGGGAACTGAGGAGCGGGGCCAAATTGACTCCAATTTCTGACCAAGATCTAGCGGTTGTACACTGCACTGGATGAGAGGAATGAAGCACCCCACCAGCTATATGTATCAACATGCTCGTGGTGGTGGATTATGTGGTTGAGGTGCTAATTGGAAGTGCACTCGCTTGAATCTCGCTCGCCTGAACCCACAACTGTTGGATTCCTTGTTGAACCTCATCCAGGACAAGCCTGTATTGGTACTCGATATTGCTTCAAGCTTGTTCGGTGAGTGTATTGACATCGTTTCCAATCTCATCATTGTCACCTTATGTCAACATGAGGGTGTCAATCCCTGCCTTCTTGGATGCTTTCCGCTTCTTGTGTTATCCTTCCGGGGACTGGCGCTCTCTCTTGGTTCCCCAACGAGTGTCTAGTTATGTCAAAGGAATGTTTTTAATACTGACATCGAGGTCCTATAGCTCCTCATCATTTTGAATTTCTACATTTTCCTTTTGTTGTTCTTCAGTCTTTTCTGTCATCACAGTCTCCTGAGTGTATTTCTTGGTGCACAGCTTCACCACAGATGGCTATGGTTCGGCATTTGAGGTGGCACAGTATCTGTTCCTGCTTCCAACTAGGAGGGATGCCAACGGGCGGTTACTACGATGAGGTCATCTTATGTGACGAGGTAATGTAGTCATACCATACCTGGACATGTCTTTCTTTGCACGAATGTGCACATTGTGGAATGAGGATTTAAAGTCTGATATGTTCTTGTACTAGTCATATAATGTTGGCGAGAGGCACGGCTTCAACTGAACAACCTGGTGAAGTTCCTTCTGGAATAAAATCCAAAAATTATTGTTTTATGTAACCCGTGCACGATCTTTTCTCACCCACAGTGATGCATATCGTGTAGTGTAATATCTCGAATGGAAATAAAGAGAAATATAAAGCACATAAACAAAGAACTACAACAACTAGAGAGACATCATAAGAAAAACAGTCAATATGGAGAACGTTGAGCCATTTTATTAATACTGAAATATGAAATGAGTACAAAGGTGATCAGAATGATGACACCTTGTCTTGCACCGGGCAAGCGTAGAAATACTCTCAGAAGATAACCTGGAATGGTTGCTCGCTCAAATACTGCATAATCTCCAGTGTTGTTGGTGCTACTATTGTGCTGCTACTATTGTTGGAATGAACTGACAAATTAGAGCTGCTCCCCACCTCGGAAAATTGCGAAACTTTGGGAATGGCCTCTCCACCCAATACCTAGAAAAGCCCATAGAGCTTTCCAAAAATGGCTGACCTTTTAAAATGACCTCCCTTGAGGCACTACGTACGTACATGAACTCCCAGACATGTCGGAGTACGTACTCCTTGAGGCCCTTCCACGAGAACCTCTCTCTGATGGCCCTATAGGTCTTGGTGAAACCCTGGTAGCCTGATAATGGTGAGTCATGTGAGGTGTACAATATCTTCTCCTTGAGCTTGGAGCTCTTGGTCAAGTAGATCTTGTCCCTGAAGTAGATCACCTCATCCATCACCCTGTACCTGTCATATGTAACCTGTCCATCCAACACCTCACAGGAAAAATGGTCCTTGGAGTACTCTACCAAAAGTTGAGCCCTCCAGTCTGTATCCAAACTCATTAAGGAAAACGCTATCGGTCTGCGTGAAAGTTCATCGTCCACCATGTTGTTCGTCCTCTTGACATACTCGATGTCAAAATCATATGCCTGGATCTTGCTGACCCACTTGTGCTGCCTCTCCTGCAACTGCTTCTGCTCTAGAAATAATTGGAGGTTGTTGTGGTCTGTCTTCACTCTGAACCTGTTCCCCACCAGATACTGCAGAAAATTGGCCAATGCATGCATGATGGCCAACATCTCCTTTTTGTATATAGCATATAACCTCTCATGTGGCAATAGCTTCCGGCTCTCGAAAGCTATGGGGTGGCCTCCCTTCATCAAAATTTCACCTATCCCCTCCCCTGATGCATCACACTCTAGGACAAAGGGCTGCGTAAAATCTGGCAATACCAAGACCAGACAACTGTTGATCACCTCCTTGAGTCTGTTGAAGGCCCTCTGCGCTGTATCCGTCCAACTAAATTCCCCCTTTTTGGTAAGGTCTGTAAGGCGTGTAGCAAGTTGGGAAAATCCCTTGACAAACTTTTGGTAGTAGGTGCAGATACCCACAAACCCCCAAAGGTTCGTCACATTCTTCAACTCTGGCCAATCCCTAATGGCCCTGACCTTCTCCTCGTGGACCCTCACTCCATCCACCCCAATAATGTGCCCCAAGTAGAGAATATATGTCAGCCCAAACTTGCATTTGGAGATCTTAGCATAAAATTTATGCTCCTCCAATATGCGCAATATAGCCTCAATATGTTGTAGGTGCTCTTCCCATGTCCTGCTGTAAATCAAGATGTCATCGAAAAACACTAACACAAACTTCCTCAAGTGATTACGGAAGATGGGATTCATGCATGACTCGAATGTGGCCGGAGCATTGGGTAGCCCAAAAGGCATCACCAAAAACTCAAAGTGACCGTAATGACATCTAAAAGCGGTCTTGGGAATATCCTGCTCCCTCGCGCGAATCTAATGGTACCTGGATCTCAAATCAATATTCAAGAAGAAATTCGATCCCCTCAGCTCATCCATCAAAACATCTATCCATGGGATGGGGTACATGTTCTTCATGGTATTCTTGTTTAGGGCCAGGTAGTCAATGCACATCCTCAGTGCATTGTCCTTCTTCTTCACCAATACCACTGAAGAATTAAAGGGGCTAGTGATAGGACAGATGTGCCCAAGAGCTAAGAGCTCATGGATGGCCCTCTCAATCTCATCTCAATAGGCCTTAGGATGCCTATAGGGTGTAGTGATGACAGCATGGATACCCTGCTCTAGCTCAATCATGTGCTCAAACCCCCGATCTGGCGGCTGCCCTGGTGGTATCTCTCCGAAAACCGTGGCATATCTGTCTAAAATGGATTGTACATCTGGGTGTACAACCTGCCTTGTAGATCCTGCCTCTGAAAACATGTAGCTCCACTTCCCACTCTATGTCTCCCTTCCGGAAAATTGCCTCCATCTAGTGTGCTGAAACTGTCTGTGGTGGTTTGGTGTGCATACCCTGAATCTTCTCATGCCTCCCAGTCTTCTTATCCGTTCACTCCATCTCCAAGGTCTCCCAATCAGTGGACACCTTCCCTAGTGTGATCAACCACTACACCCCTAGTATCACGTTGGTGTCCAGGATGTCCACCACAAAGAAGTGATCTATCAAGGTGTAAGTCCCCATAGTCACTGCCAAGGCCGGCACATACTTGGCACACTCCATGGTCCTGTCACCTGGAACTAGTACCGAAAATCTGTCAAAACTCTCCGTTGGTATGACCCTCCGCTCTACTAATTGGGCATCAATAAAATTGTGGGTGGCCCCACTGTCCATTAATACTGAAACATGCTGCCCCCCCATAGTGCCTCGGACATGCAGTGTCAAGTATTTTGGAACTCCTCGCAAAGAAGTAAGGGCTCCCCCGGTAGGTGCAAATGTTGCACCTCCCGCTCCTGGTGGTGGAGGTGGAAGATGATCTCCCCTATACACTGCGCTACTACTTCCTACCTCTATCTCCTCATACTCCTCCTCTTCTCCACTACTGTCGGAGAAGGCCTCGATGTAATGTGCCTTCCCTGCGGCACAACATTGTCCTAGTGCCCATGGCTCCTGGCGTGTGAAACATAGCCTCTTCCACCTTAGATCTCTCCTGGTCTCATCATCCACTAGCCCTTTTCCCTAGTTCCCCTTTGGAGGCGGAACCCTCACGTCCTTCCCCTTCGGCTGGAATGTCGATCTCTGGGGAAAATGAGCTCTAGTCCGGGGTAGTGCATCCTACAAGTCTCGATTCCTCCCAACTGCATCATGTAGTGTAGCTGGCCTCGTCGATCTAACTAACACCCGTAGAGGCTCTGCCAATCCATATATGAACATATAGATCATTCGGGCTGCAGATAAATCAGGCACCATCATAGAAAGTCTCAAGAACTCTGAAATGTATGTGTCTGGACTCCCGGTCTTCTTGAGCTTAGTCAGCTCAACAAAGTGTTCCTCTGGATCCATCTGATCAAATTGCTCTATCAGCCTCTATGTAAACTCGGCATATGTTGTCACCCCTAAGTGCCCCAACGTAGCCATTCCATGAAACCACTAATCATAGGCCTCACCCTCCAGGTGTAGCGATGCCACCTTGATGGCCTCTAGCTCTGCCATCTGGTTAAGCTGGAAATATATATCCAACTTCTCCACCCAAGCCTTTGCTGAACACATGGATGATCCGTCAAGTGTCGGTAGATATAATCTTCCTACAGTGTGTTGTACATCCCCATCATGTGAATGCATGTTCCCCCTGTGATGGTTGTGGGGTCTACTGTCCTGCTTGAGCTGAACGAAGTCATGGAATGTGAGGGCATCTCCGAACTCCTAACCATAGGACTGATACTCAGCAAAGTAATCTCCCATGTGGGCCGGTTTCTGCTCCTGTTGTTCTCCTGCCCCAATGTCTATGGCCAAAAATGTAGGCATCATGGAACGTGGAGGTGTGTGTGATGCCATCTGTTGCACTGTGATGTGCTCCTGCAAATGATGGGATGTGCCCAAGCCCTCTCCAATATGGAAACCCCTTGGAGTCTCACGCTGTATAGAATCTGTTGTGAACCTTTTCCCCATCTCTTCTATTTGTCTTGACAAATCCTGCACTGATTTGAGGAGAACTTCCCCAAACTCCTTCCCGGCATCTCTTTCCTCTGCTATTGGTTCCCCCTCCTCTTTGTCCACTACTGGAATGCCGTCACCTTCCCCAAAAGTGATCTCTAATGTCCACTCTTGGTCTTTGTACTTCCTCCCTCGATAAAATATGTATGGTTTACTTATTGGTATCATAGAAAATCTAATCCACAGGCTGAGCCAAGTCTATGAGCTCTGATACCACTGTAATATCCTGAATGGAAATAAATAGCAATATAAAGCACATAAAAAAAGAACTACAGCAACTAGAGAGACATCATAAGAAAACATACAATATGGAGAATGTTGAGCCATTTTATTAATACTG
This sequence comes from Pinus albicaulis, assembly GCA_034641835.2. Lineage (NCBI taxonomy): Eukaryota > Viridiplantae > Streptophyta > Pinopsida > Pinales > Pinaceae > Pinus > Pinus albicaulis. The sequence continues at coordinate 884,970,467 of CM076575.1, forward strand.
AAATATGAAATGAGTACAAAGGTGATCAGAATGATGGCACCTTGGCTTGCACTATGCAAGCGTAGAAATACTCTTGGAAGAAAACCCAGAATGGCTGCTCCCTCAAAGACTACATAATCTCTAGTGCTGCTGGTGCTGCTACTATGCTGCTACTAATATTAGAATTAACTGACAAATTGGGGCCGCTCCCCACCTCGGAAAATTTTGAAACTTTGGGAATGGCCTCTCCACCCAATACCTAGAAAATCCCAGAGAGCTTTCCGAAAATGGTTGACCTCCAAAAATGACGTCCCTTGAGGCACTACACTATCCCAAAGAGAAACATTTCCCCTGAATAATCTTCTACAAATGATTGCCTCCGGATCTACCAAAATGATGGAATAGGGAAGGGCTGACCCCTTTCCAAATATCCCGAGATGAATCCCCTGATAAACCCTTAATCTGGAATCACCTCTTCCCAAGACTGCGTCCTCCCTCTCACTGATTGCGTTGTCTCTTTGAGTGAATGCTCCCGACTGTGGTTGTTGAAAATCTCTCTGGAAAAACAAATATGGAACTCCTCAACTGAGCAGGCACTTGAATTCCCTCGGGGCTGAGGTTGGGATCTCTGCACGGAAACACCCGGTGTACTGAACAGTACGTGCATACTTTTCTCAACAACAAACGTGCTTAATTTCAAAATGATATAGACATAGCCAGTGATAAATGAGGCCTGTACATACAGGAGAACACCCTCCTAGGCCCCACCATCAACTTTGTTGTCTCCTTGAGCCACGTTGTCCCTCTCTCTCTACGTTGGCTTGGGCCCTCATTTCCTACACTTTCCTTTTCCCCATGCTGCCACTTCTACCTCTAGGCCCCACACTGCCAATTAATCATGTTTCTCAAGTGACTTTAGGGAATTCTTTTATCCTAAGTATGATTTAAGTGTCCCACTTCACCCACTTTATTTCTAACTTAACTTCATTAAAGTAAAGTAGTCAAAAATTAATATTTCCAATTATTTATTGCTAATTGGGAATATTACATGCAGCTTCGTCGTAGATCATGGCCGACTATAGGGAGTTGCAATTGTGATGGTGGCTTCCATCCAACAAACACTATGAGCAATAAGAGCCACACAAAGTGGAGCAATTTCCCTTCTTCTTGCACCTCCCGAACAATCTCCAAAAATTCTTGGCACATATATTGTGCCCAGTTGTACTGAATGCCTTTGGTGCATTGCACAACTAATGCAATGACAGGTGCTGGAACTTATTCAGGGTGAAACCTCCGCATCATCTTGCAATCCAGGACCTTTGTAACAAATATGATAGTAGGGTCATTGATGGTGCTAACGGAAAACCCCAGTGTCTTCTTAACCACTCCATAGGTTTCCTTCATGTCATCTGTGATTTTTTTCTCCTGGCCCTTCCCTCCGAAGGCTTCTGTGGGGTTTTCTCCTTGGTATGGTAATCTCGTAATGCAGTGGATGAGAATGTCAATAATGGGGATTCGTGTTCTCAGCCATAAGAAATCATCATGCACTAGAGCTAGCAATAGGTGCAGACCGGTATCACTGATATTGTTGTGACCAAAGTGGAGGACATTCAAAAGGTTGAGGAGCCCGGAATTGTGCAATCCCATAGCCCATTGCATAGGCTCTACCGTGATTATGTCAGATTCTTCATGAGTGAATTTTTGCAAAAAATACGATGGTGCGAGCTCAGGATACTTTTTTTGGTCTGCCAAAACCTAATCCTCTAGTTTCAAAGAGGGGACCCACCCCAGTAGGTCACCTTCGATAGGAACGTCCTCAGGCAGCAAAGGTGCATGGATTATTGCCTTGGTTTTATTGAGGTCCCTCGAAACGTCCACTGACGGCTTCTGCGGAGGCATATACAGGGGAAGTTATGTTATGGGCTCAACTTCCTCAACAAACCCTTCTTCTGGCGCAATTACCCCACGCTCTTCCTCAATTTCTTCCATTGGTTTCTTCTTCCTTTCTGTGTGGGAACCCTGCTTTTGTTTCAAGGTCCTCTTGCGCAGGGACTTCTGGGTACCGGACGATTGTCCTTTCTTTTGCTTCTATGTGCTACTATCACTGGTTGCTCTCAGGGATCGTGACGTAGTAGGGGTGGGCTCAATCGTTGTCATGGTCTCTAGAACTAAGTGGCCTAAAGCCTATTGGCGTAGAATTTCTTCAAGTGGTTCCCACGATGCAGACATAAGAGATAGCAGAGGGAATGGTGTAGTTGAATTAATCTAAAATCAAAGGGAACTTGTGTAGACCTCCATGTCATATTTATAGCGATGTAGTGGTTTAAACGACCATATTTCCGTTGATTCATATCCATTAATGCTAAAACCAATCCAATTCTATCATAATCTCATCCTTAAATGAAAGTTACCTTATCCTCTAAATGGTAACAAAGCTATAATTTCCAATTTTACTGTTCCAACGACTAGTTTTTTTCCTTTTTATGACTGCAACATCCTCCTGCGCGACCTTTGCACTAGCTTCGCAGGTACCTCTGCTCCCTCAAATTTTGTCACACAAAAGTTTGGCTAGAAATTTTATAACAACTGACATGCTTCTTTAAAGTCTTGCACCCTCTCACAATTTGTGTGGGGTGCTAGGACATTCTTCCAGCCATATAGTCATTTAACATATCTAGGAAGTAATTCCACATTTAACTTAGCCAATAGTACCACACATCCTTCTGTAATTTATTTGATAATATAGGGCCTGAGTCTGTGCATCTTGAACTTCCCTAGAAAGTGCGCAAACTTACTCTCATAGAGAAACACCAAATCATCATTCTGGAAAGTCTTTTGTTTAATATGTCAGTCATGCCAAGCCTTTCCACGTGCCTTCTGCACCTATTGGTGGAACCCAACAATGAAACTATCCTCCTCCAGCACAAAAATCTACGACAGATGTTCCTCCATAATGTCTCAGTCAACCATGTTGGTTATGGCTGTGATACATAGACTAGGGACAATGTATTCCATAGGCATAACAACCTCCTGTTCGTAGACCATCCTAAAAGGTGTTTGTCCTATCAGCTTCTTGCACATAGTCTTGTATGCCCATAGAACATTAGGTACGCACACATCCCAGTCATTGTGATTGGAGTTTCATATCTTCATGAGCACATTCTCCAGAATCTTATTGAAGGCTTGAATGGTTCCATTCACTTTGGAATGATAGGGAATACTCTTCTGATGACATATCCTGAATTCTTCTTTCAACGCTTGAATGGTCTCATTTAGGAAATATGTACCCCGGTCACTCATCAGACTTTTAGGGCACCCAAACCTTGTCAAAATATTCTCAAAGATAAAGTGTGCAGTTGTCTTTGTGTTGTAGTCTTTCATAGGTTGAGCCTCCTCCCACCTAGTCAAGTAATCTGTGACAGTGATGATGTGTCGCGCTCCAATCTTCTTCTCTTGGGGGTTAATCGGCCCTACAAAATAAATTTCCCACTTGTCAAAGGCCTGAAAAGTTACCTGTGTTTGCAGTGGCATCTCGTCTCGGTGCAAGGGTCTTCCAGTCTTATGACATACATCGCAAGCACGATAGTATTCCTTGCAATCAATGTGCACAGTAGGCTAGCACAAACTAGCCCTTAAGATATTTTGCGCGGTCGGTTTACCAGCGTAGTGACCACCTGTGATGCCTCCATGTGCTTCTGCAAATATGCTAGGTCTCTTGAACTCAGGACGTATTACCTCAAAAATTCATCAGCTCCCATATTGTATAATTGACCTGTGATCAAAGTGAAATATTCTACACACGCTACCAATTCTTTCTTCTGCTTGGTCGTATATTCCACAAGCACACTCCCAGTGGTTAGAAAATGAATGATATCAGAAAATGATCATCAGCTACCTTAATAGTGAACAACTACGCGTCTGGTAACCCGCCATCCAAATTATTTGGTTCTTCACCAGTTTCAATGCGTGAAAAGTGGTCTCGTCCTACGTTCAACCTTCTGGGCTTCACAATCACCTCGAAATCATGTTCCTGGAGCAAGAGGAGCCACCTAGTGATCTGACCCCCCAGCACAGGCTCGTTCACCAGATATTTCAAATAAAAATGATTTGTGAACATCTTGAAATAACCTGCAAGCAGATAATGATGAAATTTTATATATTAAATATTAAAATATAAATGTTTTCCATGAGATAGATGGTGATTGAGTGTTCTGTGAAGGCACAACTTGATGTGAACTCGCAGTTCTGTTAAAATACTTCTTGGTGTATCAAATATGATGAAGATGCAATCATGTCAAACTATATATATATATATATATATATAATTTTCAATATATTAAAAGAAACTTTATTTAATAATTAACATATTCATTTTAGAATATAAGTTTTAAAAATATTTATAGAAAATATATTGTTAATTTTGAATATATCAATAACTTCTAACACATTATTTTAAATTTGAACTTTATATATTTTTAGTAGATCAATTTAATTATAATTTTCATATTTATAAATAGTTTTATATTTTTTTAATTGTATTTGTTATTATATCGAACCTAACCATTCGAATGTCAACTCTCCACACTTTTTGGTTGGGACATGTGTAGAAACGTCAGCTAAGTCCAACCAATTTTTTTCATTTATGTTCAGTCAACAGTTACGCTTTGTTCAGAAACATGAGAGATAAAGTGGCAGGTACTAGGTTGTCCCGTAGCACTTGTTATTAATAAGTACTAATAGTATTTGATTAAACATTAAGAATACGAATGCATTCATGTAAATTAAATAGACACGAAGTATTGTTTATTGTTTGATATTTATGAATTATAAATATAAGATTATGTCGATATGATAATATTTTGATGTTATAAAATATATTTATTTAAAAAAAAATTAATTAAATTGTTGTTATTAATAATTTTTTATTTTATTTTTTAAATTAATTTATTAAAACTTAAATAATTGATTTATTATATAAAACAATTAATAATGGATTTATTCATTATCAATTCAAAATTTCACGTAAATAATTTTTAAAAATATTTATTTTAAATTTTGTTTTATAATAATATTTTAAAATATATTATTATAATTTATGTTTAATAATTTTATATATTAAATATTAAAATATAAATTTTTATCTATTGGGTCTTGAATAAAAGGTGATCAGGTGTTTTGTTAAGGTATTTCTAGATAGATGTTGATGGAGTGTTCTGTTAAGACACTCTTTGATGTGAAGTCGTTGGTTCAATTCCCCACCTCGATAAGGGTGATAAATTAGACATGATGAAAATGTAGTCTTACCAAACTTAAAAAAAAAAAGTATTACAATATAAATGTTGTATATATATATTTTTAATTTTAAATATATTAAAAGACGCTTGAAATAATTATTTTAATTATTAACATATCAATGATTAAATTTTATAATTTAATCATTTTAATATTTTAAATTGAATCATTTTAATATTTTCCCCTGTACTATTATTTACCCCTTCTCCCTTATTAATTTTATAATTTAATCTTTTTACCAAATTATTATATTATTCATAATTTAATCATTTTAATACTATCCCTATACTATAATTTACCCCTTCTCCCTTATTAATTTTTTAATTTAACCATTTTACTAAATTATTATAGTATTCGTTGTACCCTTTTGATGAACAATAATTTGAAATAACTAAAAAAACTTTTAATTTTCTAACTAATTAATTAAATAATTAAAAAACTTTTAATTTTCTAACTAATTCACTAAATAATGGCTATTTTTAACATTTATCCCAGGGGCAATGACACATCCTTACTATTTATTCAATGAGATCGATTTCCTTCACCTTGTCCCGAGGATGAACCACATTAGATGGTTTGAAACGTCGACCAAATCCTAATGATGTGATTAATCAGAAAGATTCCTATCTACATTATGCATCACAAGAGTCTTAGATCTAACATTATGTAAGTAGTTGATGAGTATTGTTTAATATTTATAAATTATAAATATAATATAATGTTGATATGATAATATTTTTATATTGTGGTGTTATAAAATATATTTATTTAAAAAACATTTTATTTTAATTAAATATTATTATTAACAATTTAAAAAAAAATTAATTTATTAAGATTTAAATAATTAATTTATTATATAAAAATAAACTAAAAAAAGCATTCATTTATCCTCAATTCAAAATTTCATTTATATAATTTTTTAAAAAAAATTATTTTAAATATTATTTAAATTTTGATTTATAATAATATTTTAAAATATATTATTATAATTTAAGTATTTTATAGAATAAATATTAAAATATAAATGTTATTTTTTTTTAAATTTTAAATATATCAAAAGAGGCTTGATTTAATAATTAACTTATTCATTTTAGAGAAAAAACATCATTATAATTTTATATTATTATTTACAAGTTTCAAAAATATTTATGGAAAATATATTGTTATTTTGAATATATCAATAACTTCAAACACATTATTTTAAATTATATATATATATATATATATATATATATATATATATTCTTTATTTAGGATATAGCAATTTAATTATGAATTTTCATATTTAAAAATAGTTCTAAAATATTTTTTAATTCATTTTCAAAATTAAATTTATACTTTTAAATTTGTAACCATTATTATATAGATAATAACAATTCAGATGTAAACTTTTCACACTTTTTAGATCTGCAAAGAAACATTGTCCCTCCATGAAGACTAATTTAAAAAAAAAAAATCATGTATAAAAACTTTAGCTAAGTCCAACTAATTTTTTTCATTGAACATATGTGCAATCAACATCTCCCCTTTGTTCATAACAATGAAATATAATTGAACGTTATGTACTTTTTGTCAGTAACAAAAAGAGTCTCATTGCATATTTTCATATCCAAGCTATTTGAACATTACTGGTGGCCTTTATAATTTGTTTATAGTACTATGCATACAATGGACAACTATCATTTAATAACAACAATAAATGACTAATCAAACACTACACATAATATATATTTATAAATATATAGGTAAATTTTATAACATTTTAGAAAATTAATCAATATAAGTGAAATCTACTAATTTACTTCTATATTCAAAACACTCCAAAATCTACAATGTTCTACAATTTATTCAAAATCTCTACAGGATTACTAGTATTTTGTGTCATCAATGTAGATCTCTACGAGATTACCAATAGTTTGTAACTAAAGAAGATAAAGCTAGGAAAACGACAGACGAAAGACAAAAAAGAGAAAATAAAGAGCAGATGATGCATTGCAATAATCGCCAAGTTGGCAATGTCGTTGGCTACTTGATGTCTCCTATAGTCCTTGGGTAAAAAATCACCCTCCAAACATATTCGAAGGTAGTTAGTATATATACAACGCCATCAGGATCTTTTTACAGGTTTTATTGTTACTTATAGGAGGAAACTGAAGGAATTTCACAATGACTCTCCCCTTTGCTCCTTGAATGCACTGATTTGAAGCTGGAATGGAAAATAGTTTGTAGTTTAAGCTTGGCATTGCTACCCTATACACGACTTAATATAGAACTGCCATTTCTATCACCGTATAGTATAGCAACCATTTCTATCATATTATTAACAAACGTCATTCCAACCTAAACAAAAAAAGTGGATACAAGCCATTGGACTCGCTGCCCGAATCGGGAGATAATATGTCAAAATCGCTCCCAAATTTACACCTGAATCTGTTAGTTCTTGATCGAAGGTAAATTGCATCTGAATCTACTTGGTCTTTAAGGGCATTTAAATAGTGCCTCTTGGTAAATTTCATGTGAAGGAGAGCATCAGGTATGGATTCCAAACCCAATGCAACCTTTTTGGACAAGAACAACAATCATAAGAGCAACAATAAAGAAAAATGTAGTTATATTCACATAGATATTGGGCATCAGAGACCATTGAAACCTAACTATCAAGTACATACTAACTAACTAATATAATAAAGACTCATATTCACTCTTTTTGGATCTAATATGATATAAGAGGTTTCAAAATACTTGAAGTGTTTATTCCAATTTGAGATCAGAATTATCAGATTAGCGCAACCTTTTAACATTAGATTTACTATGTTAATTTATTTATTTATTTTTGGAAAATTGTAATAATATCTAAATAGTTTGAATTATTGCATGCAGTTAGGTGTGGTACTAAACGAGTCACTTCGCTTGTACACACCGACATGGTTGCAGCCAAAAAAAGCAATCGAGAACATGAAGGTGGGTGACGTGGAGTTACCAAAGGGCATGTCTATGTGGATTCCGGTGTTGGCCATCCATCACACCAAGGAATTTTGTAAAGAATATGTCAAAGAATTCAACCCACAACAGTTTGTTGCAGGCATGCAGAAGGTGTGCAAGCATCAGTTGGAATTCAATATACCCTTCTCCTTGGGGATCTGACTTTGATTAGGACAAATTTTTTCCATAATGAAAGTGAAAGTGGTGTTGGAAATGATCCTCTCCTGCTTCAAATTTACCCTCTCTCCTAACTGTCGGCATGCTCTTGTCTACGTGCTCAGACTCAAGCCCAAGCATGGGGTTCCCATCATTTTTAAATGCTTGTAATTGTCTATTCCTACGCCTCCCTCCGTCGATGCTCCCACTTCTCAAAACAATAGAGAGGAAGTGTTAAATATGGACATTAATAAGGATTAAGAAGTGTTTAGAGCACAAAGTAGATGCCAGAAATTTTAGTGAAAAAAACCTTTACCTGATCCAATAGAAATTTTCTGTTGGGTTTCCTCCCTCAGCGGTTGCGCTGCTGAAAATTGAAGAGTTGGTATTCTTTGTTACAAATGAAAATTGAAAATTTTCTATTCTCTGTTACCAATGGCTATGGGCTCGCTTGGAAAAATGTGTGGAACAAGCTTCCTGCCGAGGAGAGGGCTAAAGTCAAGCGAGATGGGGCGTCAGTGTACTTGACTAGGCGGAATAAGATGTAAAAATCTAGGTACCATAACAAAGAAGGAGCATGCAGCGCCACGTGGTCGGAAGAGATTTGTTAGAATGATGAAAATAGAGAAATGTGATTGGTCTGATGTACAATGTTTGCTAATCTCAACTCGGAAAAGAAAACACCTTCGATGTAAAAATTGGAAATTATATTACTAAATTACAGTGATGATACATATATTGATAACTTTGCATATCAATATTTTTATTAAAAAAAAAATATTTGAGAAAATCCTTCCTTCATGAAAACTTTGCCAAATCTGGCGGTCGAGTCTCTGGAGTTTACTACTAAACTGTTTTAAAAGGCATGGTGTCACACTTAGTGTTATGGATAGGCATATTGACAAAGTTGCAGTAATTGGAATTGAGTGTTAGTTTTGAATCTCAAGGTTTCCTCAACACGTTGAGAGACTTGAATCATTTTCAAATGTTAAATTATTATTATTCTTTTGGATTGTGCTTAAACTATCAATTGAGTCTAATATATTGGCTTTGTGTTAAATTATTATTGTTTCTTTTAACTCTGTGTTTAATTATGATTATTCATTTTTACCATGTGTGTAAATTGTTGTCTATTGGAGATTTAGGAGTTGGCACAGATCATGAGTCTTTCGGTTTTACTTCATATTCCTTGGAGTAATCTATATTCAAAAGTGGGTATGATCCTTCTCAAATCCAATTCAACTAGCACAGGTGGATTCTAGAATAAGAAGTTATTTTTGTAATTCACCTAGCACATCTAGATTCTAGAATAAGAGGTGATTTTTGTAGTACTTAAATTAAAATTAAAGGTGAATATAATCGTTCAATTATTATATCAACAATAATATTGTATATAATTCGTAAAAAACCATGTCGGGAGAGAAATGACTAATAACTAGATGTTGTTTAAAATTCTCTAATTATTTGTAATTTAATATTTTCTTGTATTTAATTTTTTATTATAAGACTTTCGTGAGTGTATTAAAACTATATTTTTCCAATACTTTATTGAAACTCGATTTTTCATGGTTGTCCTAATTTAATATTGGGTTAAATTTAAATTTCTATTATAATGTTATATCTAATTCTCTGTATCACTTAATGTTTCATTATTTATATAAATTAGCCTGTTATATAATCTATCCAATCTACCCATAATCATCGTTTGAGAATGAAGTTCCGGTTCAACAACGAAGAAATATAGGTAATTTATTGCATTGGAATTTGAATTCAAGAACACCTAAGGTCGTGCAAAGTTGATTGGGTGCATCATTCACCATTAACAATTAAAAAAAAAAACATGTTATTATTGACAATTAACCAAATGGCTTTCAAAAGTAATTAATTATGGAAATGATATTTGAAGAAACGAAAGATAATATAAAGAAATTGGTCCAATGATTTTGATATTTAGATCCGTAGAAAAGAAGTTAATGATTTTAAACAATTTCTCTTTTTGTGTAAAAAGAGAGAATATGAATATGAATATGGTAAACTTACTTTATTCACATGTTTTAAAAAAAAAAAAAAATAGAAGGAAAAATTCCTCAACCCACATTCTCACCACAAAAATAAAAAGTTGAATGAATTTGTTTAAAGATTCCAGTTCTAATATTACATCTTAAGGTATTTTTTAGCGCAATCTTTCCATTGGTTAGTTGAAACGTTCAGTGTAATATTTTCATTCATGTGACCATTGTCATTATTGTAAATAGTTGGATATATATCTTAATAAGTTAGATAGAGTTGGATATTGTATATGAATATCAAACTTTTCCCTAAATGTGTTGTTTAATAATAAGGTGTGGAATTTTAAATTTTCTGTGTAACAAATGTCATTTGGGATTTTATTTATTTAACGAATAATTATAACTTTAAACAAGTTCTTAAAAAATAAGAGAATGTGTATACTTATGATTATTTTGTTACCTTAAACAAGTTCTTGAAAAAATAAGAGAACGTGTATATTTGTGATTATTTTTTTTTGAGAAATGTTAGATGTTCAACGATTTGAACATGGGACTTTGTATTTATATTTTCTTTATATTTTCACAAATTTACTAAATTTCTTCGCAGAGATATTTTAATATTAAATTTATTCATCATTTATAAAAAAGTTTCTCTAGTGAAATAAAAAATATTAATTTTATTCATCGTTTAAAATCATCATAAATTCATAAATTAATCAATAATAACTCAAAGTTTATGATGATTAAGAAATAAACATGTAATAATGGTTTTCAAGCTTCTGTGGTTATCGCTTATTGAAGAGATCTTCAGATTTTCCAGTGTTATAAAACATTTGTCTTTCAAGCTTTTGTGGTTATTTCTTATTGAAGAGATCTCCATATTTTCCACAGTGTTATAAAACATTTGTGTTATAACACTGTGGAAAATCCGGAGATCTCTTCAATAAACATGTACTAATTTTTAAAAATAAATCAATTCTAATTTTAGGAGCCTTGGCGTGTAACAAGTTTTAATTGAGATTTTACTTAGTGGATAATTATATGTTACCTTAAACTATTTCATGAAAAATAAGACAATATGTATAGTTGTCATTAATTCTTTAGGAAAATGTTAGATGTTCACCAATTTGAACATGGGACTTTGTGTTTATATTTTCTTTATATTTTCACAAATTTACTAAATAAACTCGCAATAATCATTAAAAAAAAGCATGTAGTATTTTTTAAAAATAAATTAATAATAACAATAATAATAATTTTAATTTTAATTAATTTTTCATAAAGTCAATAATATTTATATTTTGATTTATTATTTTTATATAAAAGATTTATATATATATATATATATATATATATATATATATATATATACACTCATATATATATATATATATATATATATATATATATATATATATATATATATATATTTATATATATATGGTTAATACTGATTATTATTAATAAAATATCCATTCTCATGGATATTTTTAACAATATTAATGAAGTTATCATTATTATTAATGTAGATTCTCTCGATTTCAAATGAATCATGGTCAACCATGGTCCAACGTTACATTGTGATAAGGATTGTCTCAATATTTAAATAAACCATGGTCCAACGTCGCATTGTGACAAGGATTGTCTCTATATGAAAATCAACCATGGTCAACCATGTTTGTTTTAGTTGTTATAATATTTATCTTAGAGTTTTATACCTTTGGTTTATAATATTAGTATTATTTTCTAGGGTTATTTTATCCTTGGTTTTATAATATCGATCCCTAAGGTTTATTATTCATTTGGTTTTATAATATTGGTCATGGTCAACCATGTTTTATAAATTGAATCGTGGTCAACCATCACTAATGATATTTTATAAAATCAATCATGGTTTTCCATGCTCCTACATCGCATTCTGAGAAAGATTGTCTCAATGTGTCTCATTGTCTAATTTTTTCTTCTCTCTATTTTTTTAATCAATAAAAGAAATAGAAACTCCTCTACACCCACTTTTGGGAAGAAATTTGGAATTCTTTGTTGATAGATGTAATGAAATATTTTAGGCTTTGTGATTCATATATTGTTTGTTTTTTTTTGCAGTTGAGAAGGAATATTTAACTTTGCTCCTAGGGAAAGTTGTTGCTTTTAGTATGGATCTAGCTATTTGAAAATTTCTCCCATTTGAGATTATTGAGATTGTGTTTCATTGGCTTCCTTTATAATTATTGATGAAATTTATGTTACTTTGTAAAGAATGGCATAATCTTTTGGAAAACCCACTTTTCCTCACCACTTGCACTCGATGTTGTGACAAAGAGTTGGGATTTATTTCTTTCCACGTTCCTTTTTCCCATCCATGTTTCATCGTATCCTACCTAAATGAACAAGGTCATTTTTATAGAATGGTTTTTCCTTTTCTGCATTGTCGATAAAGATTCAATGTACAGTGGGATCTATGATTTTTTTCAGTGCGACTAGAGGTTTATTGCATTAAAAAGAATATTTCATTTTCAACCCTTTTATAAGGAATTTTAGAAATGTTGGCATTCTTACTCTTAGGGAAGGGGGGTTCCTTACTTGGAAACCTGCAATCCACGAAAATATGAATGGGTGTTGTTGAAACATGTTTCTAAAAACTTGGATTCACATTTTCTCATTTACAACGATGCTGACATAGTTTGGAAGAGGACATATTTTGCAAATGGGGGTGTTACGCCACCAAAGGAGGCTATCTTCTTCAAAGGGAGTTTTTTCTAGCTTTATCTAGACAAAGGTTATGAAGATTACCCTACATATGGTTACACTAGCTATTGGTTGGATTTGAAAGAAACAATTTGTGATATTCATTTGTTCCTATTATTGACATACAATGTATGTCATTGGGGTTACACCATAATGAGCTTATTTGTCTTGCTAATAACAACTCGACCTATATTTGGTCTCTTGAAGAGATATAGAACTTTGAATTTGGTTAAGTCATCAAAGAGAAAATTTCTGAATACTTTGAAGATGATTGGGGGTACAGATGGTCGCTTCTCAAATCTATCTCCATGGATATAAATAGTAAATGTCCAGGTTACCTTCCTTTGCGCATGGCTGAAGAAAAGGTCCTTTTTTGGGGTTGCTAGAAGTGGTGTTAAAGATATATGATTTGGGTACTGGATCATGAAAAATAGCAATTATTTATGGAGTGTCCTTGCTCGAAGCGTGGGGGTTCAATCTGGAAACAGTTGAAGATTTCAATGACTTGATTGAAAATGGATTTTTTTTCACTTATTCTGAATGTTGATTATGTTGGTGACATACCTGCAGCGCATGTGGATATATTGAATTAGTAATTCAAAGTTGAACATGTTTTTTTTTTTTAATGTTTGATATATTAAAACATTTCCTACAAAAATTTGTGTTCTCGATTTTGAAGTTATGTTGGGGACAAATATATGTTAAATTTCGATATGTTTGTTGGACATTTGTTTTTAATAATATTTTTGGAAATTAGAAATGGTACTCTTGTTCCTTTATCTTTTGCTTGATATGTGTAAATAGAAAGGTTTTCCTACTTATTCAGAAGGAAGGATTTCTTGCTTGCAATGCATAATTGGCAGAGCTTCTTATCATTTATGTTATAAGGCTTTGAATTACTATTATTTTTTTACATACTCATATATGATTTGTTTGTTTGTGTTCTTCATTTCTGTTTAGGTGTTCATTATTGCAAGTGTTAGAAGTTTGTGTTGACAAAGCTGAGCATGTGAAATTTTTTTCTTTTTAAAATGTCCTCGTTCTAATATCCATATATATCGTGAATGAAAAAATGTTGTTAATGTTTGTTTTTGGAACATAATTTTGAAAATGTTGGTTCTATGTTTGTTGTTGCAATTTGAATGCCTTTATGTTGGTATTTAAATTTTTTTTTGTTGAAGTTTACTTCATGTTTATAGTTTTCGAGAGTTAGGGGTTTAATTTTTATGAAGATGGAAGAGTGGGTATTACCATAGGGAATTGGAAAATGACATTTGAAATGACTCTAAATTTCTCGTGGAAATGATGGGCGAATGAAAAAATAGTAGTGGTGTGAAAATATGTCGGTCTCCTAGTACGTGTCAATGAACAAATGAATACAAACGATAATGGTATCAAAAAAATAAGGATTTCATTAAATCGCGGAGAAGAGTTGCGTACCAAAGGAAAAAAATAAGTTCAAAAAATGAAGAAGGAGGAGATGTACATTGTAAGTATGAAAATAGGAATTCTTTGGTGCGGGGAAGATTTTGTTTCCATGATCATTTTCCTACATATGTGTGATGTTAAATAAATTTTGTTGCTTGCAAGGTTTAGTAACATTGTTCCTCTTTGGAAACATCACATAGGGCACGAGAGTTTTCATACAAATTTATATCACCTTATGCCTGAAAATAATGAAGGAAATGAAATCTTTGGACATGGTGAGAAAAACGGGAATGAAAAAATTTTGACATCTAGTTTTTTTTGCTCATCATGCTATGCTTCCCAAGAGGGGTGAAAATGAGGGGAATTTTGTTTCTAAGGTCGGTTGCGGGTTTCCTTGTGGAAAATATATAATCAATATATTTGGGCCTGTAGAATATATGTGTAATGTCTCATTGCAACAATGTTGGCACTTCAAGTTATTATATTTTTTGTTATTTTTTTCCCAAGCTAATATGAAGTTTACACTGTTTTGTTTTTTTTCCTATTTTATCTCATAAAAAATACGAAATGATTATTATCTAGAAAATAGATTCAATACTAGTGCAATCTTTAGTCCTTCCACAATGCCAATCGCGAGCATCAAATGTCTGAAATATGTGAAACGATGAAACTAGTTCCCTGGCTAATCGTAAGTATGGACATGTCTATGTTTTTATGGAACGACATTTCATTGGAATGTTTCTTTGTGTTATTGTAGCTTCTCTCCGAATTTCAAAGTTCTTTAATTCATTTTCTTATATTTTGTATTTTTTGGAATAATGCCTTCACATAGGGATGTTTGATAGAACTTCCAACCATCAATGTCGTGGAAATGGTGGAAGCCATGCTATGATGGAAGACTGAAAATGTCATCCGATTGAACAAATTTTTGCGTCTGATTCTTTCTTGATATTATTGTGATTGCTAGGATGGTTGATAACATCGGCCATGGTTTTGGAAATGTTGGGCCCATGATTTTCCAATGTAACTATGAAGATAATGTTGTTTTTTCCATAGAATGTGAGGGGAATGTTCTTGCAGGCGCCACACAGGTTGTTTATGCAAATTTATCTAGAATTTTTTTCACTTCTAAATGTTACAGTTAAATTTTTTACACATTTTTTGTTTATGATTTTTTCCAGAATACTAGTCAAGTAAATAGTGGTGAGGACACGTGATCAGAAGGAACAAACCAATATCAGTTCCTCGAGTTTCACATGGATTATGCAACAATCAAGAAAATGTACATAGTTTTTTTTTTTTTAATTTTGTTGTTCAATCAAAAAAATTGACTTGTTTTGTAGGTTTTACTTTCTAAGAAATGTTATTTTTTATTTAGAAGAAAAAATTTCTTAGCTCTAACAAATGTAGAAGATTTGATTCCCATTCCTTTATGGAAATGAATGATGCAACCAATGATTCAATTGGACGAGTTGTTTCACATCGTTGCCAACGTAGACTTGTTTTTGGTGGAGAAAATGAAAGTCTTGGCAATCATTTTAGCAGATACATGGCTGATGTGCATAAAAAATTTTGAGCGAGAATTGATAGTTTGTCTTATGTGCATATGTGCCAAGTCTGTAATGAATATTATACTAGTATACATGTTATGAGATGGCATGAAGGGTCGATTTGTATGAGATGTATGAGCGAGAAAGGTGCTCATTGCTTTTCCCTCTTTAACAACATGGATCCAGGTGAGCAACCTGATGTTCGAAGAGCTATTACACAAGTTGAAGAGGTGCTAATAGCACGAGTGAATCAAATATTGCAAGTCTCTCATGCTCATGGTGGTAAATATAAATATAGTTTCCACGCAATAATTTTTCCATAAGATATATCTTAAATTTTGAAGAAGCTTCCACGACCTGTTGAAAAACTAGATTTTTTTTATTTGTTAGAAGACAAGGGGTTCAATCTGGATACTATGAATGCTATGTGAAGAGAAAGTGTGTAATGGATGCATTTATTTACAAAATCCAAATGGATAGGTACTACAAGGATGTTGAAATTGACATGGATTCAGTTTCTGCTCTCGCAGAAAGAGCCACTGATGTCTCTAGCAGGTTACAATATGTTGATAATGATCTCCATGAAATAGATAGGGGCAATGTAGACATTGAAACAGAGGGGGTTCATTCTTTCAATTGTCACCTATCATCATTTCTCCGTCACTTTCATGATGAATCCATGGAAGTTGATCGAATAAGAAGATATATTGATAATGCAGGAATCACATATGGTGAACCAATGGATTGCTCATATATTAGCACTTCTCCCATTAATGAATATAACACAGAAGGATTTATAGAAATTTCATTCCCCACTTTATTCCCTAAAGGTGATGTTGATTGGTTGAATCCACGTATTTTCAATGTGGAGATGCATGAATATGGTTTGCATCTATTGAGATATTATGATCAAATATTTGGAAGCCATCCTTGGTTTCGATATTTCTTGTTGAATATGATTATGCATCATTATAGTCAAGGCACAACTTCTTTCTTTTTGAAGAAGAATATCCATGAAAATGCGCCTGCAACTGTTCAAGAGTTGCATTAGCAACTTTTTGATCTTCCAAACAATAAATTGGAAGTTAATTTAATGCATTTTGGATCTTCTCTCAGGGGTACAAGGGAATATTGGAAAAAGTGTCATTCTGAACTCATAGACATAATCACCTAGTTGGGTTTCCCTACTTTATTTTTTACATTTTTTGCAATTGACATGAACTGGCTTGACTTGCATGCTATAATGCCTTCAAAAAAACACTCTCATCCACAAAATGAGAATGAGAAAAGAAATTAAAATGTAATTCAGTACCTATATTTAGTCGTTATGTACATGCAAAAAAGATTCAATATCTTTTGTGAGATAGTATTGCAGGGATATATTGGCACTAAATACTTTTGGTATAGGTTTTTTGTCATTCATTCTCAACTACTTTCTTAAAAAATTGAAGAAAAAGGCTTGTTCTTATCATTAATTGATATATGTTAACTACATGTTATAAAATTTCTGAGTTATGAGTGGAAACATAGAGGTTCAGCTCACATCCATGGATTCTTGTGGTTGCCTAGAGCATCAGATATGGAAACATTGGATTGGTCTAATGTTGTTGCCAATACAACAAATATGTCACAACTTGGAATCAAAGTGGCATACATTGTCAAAATGTGATGATCGCTCAAAGTCGAAACAAAGATCCATATATTTTAAATACCCAATAATTATTTAATCCAATCTTGAAGAGGATTATAAACATTTAGTGAATTGTGTGAAGATCCATATGAAATGCAGTGTTGATTCATGATTACGTAAAAATGGTTTGTGCATCTGTGTAGATATGATGCTCCATGGGAGGTTCGTGCCAATTCAACATTCTACATAGATGAAAAAGAGAAAAAAAATATGAACCAAATCAAAATTATGATCGTTTAAATCTACACGATGTGGATCTTTTAACAATGTGGTGAGCTAATGTTGATTGTTAGCCAATTGTGTCTCAACATGCAGTTATTAAGTATATTGTGAAATATGCTTCGAAGGTAGGGATAATATCACAGGGCTGTCACGATATGTTGACAAGATTTGTTGTAGGTAATGGGTCAGAGGCTCCTGTGGTTTCCACCTATAGAAGGTTCCTTGCATATATGCTTTTTGACCGTGACAAAGGAGCGCAAGAAACCTGTCATTTGTTGCTAAAGCTCCCTCTTGTTCTTTCTATTCATAAATTTTTCCTGTTGAATGTTGAGAATGTGTACCAAAGCCTTTTGTTGCATTCTGATGAAGTTTTCAGTGGAAACAATTTCATTGAGGTTTATCAAAGATGAACAGTTTTTTTGGAGCATTATTGCTTCTTAGAAATAACAAGAACTTGGAGTTTTGATGCGAGGTGTAGGCAGGAGGCAAGGAAGGCCCGAGATATCCATGATATTGTTCATTTTTTGCCACGATTTTATGTTGTTCCTGATGAATAGTAAGAAGATTCTGAGACCTTTTGATTGAGTGAGTTGATTTTATACAAGCCATTTCATGACATTGCTTCAGATATCGGGTTGTCAACTAGAAGTATCATTGAAAATTGGAGTAATTTCAAATATCACGCTTGACATGTTGATCAAGACACTTTGGTAGATGAAGGAAATGATGATTTTGAGCCCCTTATACATGAAGAAAATTTGGATTGATATTTTTAGGAGTGGGAGTCTTTTTGCAGTTGGTTCCTCCAGGAAATGTAAACATTTATGACATTGACAATCTTCATAGAAGGGACTTTGATATTCATTATAATTGGCACGAAATGACTGTATCAAATTATTTTTTAGAACAAGGCATCCAATTCATGAAATATGCATAGTCTGCGGGTGTTTTCAATGGAAACTATGTAGGTGACACATATTTTTCGCCTTCCTCTCTATTAGATAACTAACTAGCTACTTTTGAAGAAAAAAAATTGACACTTTGTTAATGGTGGGAATGATGGTGATTTGAAAATGATTATTTAAGGAACTGCTGGAACCAGGAAGTATTCTCTCATTCAATGTATTTCTCATTCTTTGTATCAATCAACGACAAATGCTAAAATTCCTTTGTTGCTACTTACACCAACTGGTATAGCTTTTTGAGCATATGTGGAAAAACTATACATTATGCTTTGAAGATTCCTATAAAATATATGAAACCACTATCTCACCAGGTTCTCACAGTGTTTCAAGAAGAAATGAGGCATTTTCGCTATATATTGATTGAAGATATGATATTTATAGGTCAAAGGATTTTCATTCAGATAGATTCACGTTTTTGATATTCCTTTCCTAAGAACAAGGATTCCCCTTTTGGTGGTAGGTTTGTCATTCTTGTGGGTGACTTTGGCCAACTACCCCCTGTTAGGGATAAATATTTTATGAAGATAGAACAATAGGGAAATATTTGTAGGAAATCTTCAACATTGTTGTTACTTTGTAGAAAAAATATAGTCAACAAGGTGATGATCTGAGACAAGTGTGTTTTCACAATCTTTTGACGAATATTAGAAATGAAGAGCTCATTCTTGTTGATTGGGATCTTCTTATGACGTGTGTCGATAGTTTCTTGGAACGAAAGGAAAATAGTTTATTTGATTCTTATATTCACTTGTTTGCAACGAATAATCTCGTCAATTTTCACAATCGTAAAATGATAAAATAATTAAATTTTCCTATTGCAAGATGTGTTGTTGAATGCAATAGAAGAACATAACTAGGTGAAAGTGATGATGATGACTTAAAGCATGAATTGTTTCTATATCATGGAGAGAGCGTGATGTTAACATGTAATTTGTAGGTTGAGGTTGGGTTGGTTAATGGTGTACATGGATATATTGAAGATATTTTATTTACACCTGGTTCGAAGCCACCATAAATTCCACAATTTTTTATAGTTATTTTTTATAAGTGTCGTGGTGTTCCATTTGATATGGATTGTCCAAATGTTGTGCCCATTACGCCTGTTGTTAGGGGGAATCATAAACAGATTCCATTGAAAATGGCATGGGCATTGACAATTCACAAATCATAGGGGATGCCTTTACAACCAACCACTGTAGATATTGGAGATAGAGAGAGGTAGGGCTTGAAATTTACAGCTATGTCCAAAGTGAAATCGATAGATGATTTGTATATTTCACCACTTTTTTCCTTTCAACGTTTTGCAAAAACGAAATATAATGCATATTTTACACTTCGAAAGAAAGAGAAGGAACGATTGAATTTGATATCATTTAAGAGGTATTTATGTTGATTATAATTTACTATTTTGGCAGGTCTTTGTTGTTGCTTTAAATTAATTGTTTGCACATTGATAGGTTTTTTGTTTTGCTTCTTGATCATTTGAATAGATTTGTTGAATGGTAAAGTCAGTAAATTTAATATTTGGAAGAATTTTCATCCGTGAATAATTTTTTTGTCGTTCCGTTCTTATTTCATTGGTGAAAGTTTAGCTATTTATGCTTTCTTTTTCCTCTTTTTTTTCAATCCTATTACATTTATGCGAACTTATTTTTTTCATAAACTTGTTTTATATATATATCTATGTACTATATTTAATTGTGTTTTTTTGTCATTGAAATGCAGATATGGAGAACAACAATGGCATCTATTACCTGAAAGTGATAAAATCTATTAAAGGAGCAATAAGTTTTTTTTCCTACATCTGAAACAGGCTAGACAAAAAAATGGATTCCATCCTTCTTTTGTTGATGAACATTTTCATGTCTTGAATCAAATGAAATCAAATGTTGAATATTTGTATCATTTGCACCAACGAGAATCTTGAAGGAAAACATGAAGGGATTGGTTGGAAAGCGTGAAGCATCGTGACCATCATTTTGTTAACTTGAATTGGTGTTCCTTCTATCGTCAGTCTGGGTGTGTTTTGGAAGATGGTAGCATTTAAAAACTGTGTTTTGTTGCACTATTTAAGGTTGAAAATTTTCCCTGAACTTGTTGATGTAAATAGAAGAATCATATATCTGAAATATATTTTTTTGTTCTAGATGCTTTTAATGTTGATCTTGAGGCTTTTATAGTATGAATATATTGATATATTTATGTTCTCATACTAATTGTTGATAATGTTTTGATGATTTACAATTTTTTCATATCATATCAATGTAGCAATACCACAACAAAATATTTAATGTGGTTGATATATTTAATGAATTGTTGTATTTATTTATTATAATTTATTTATTATTATTTTTATTTTAAATAGTTTAATATATATTTTCTCATTAATTAATTAATTATTTTATTTTATTTTTTATTATTTTTAAATAATGAAATATTATTTAATTATTGAAATTATTTATTAAAATTATATTATTTTTATAATATTTTCTTAAATTATATATTAATCAAAATAAATTCATTTTTTATAAAATTCATTTTTGTATTTATTTTGCAATTAGTTTTAATTAAATAATTATTGTAATTATTTATTAATTTATTATATATTTTAATTATTTATTAATTAATTACTTTTATTTAATTTATATTTCTAATTGTTTATTATTTTTGATTAATTATTGTCATTATTTTATTTTTAATTATTAATTATTGTAATTATTTTATTTTTTAATATTAGTTTTTAATATATAATAAATTATGTTCTTGTAATTTTTTATTTTTTATTTAACAATATCAATATTAATATCGTAATTTTTTATTTTGTATTTTACAATGTCAATATTAATATCAAGTATGTCTATGAGTGTTCTTCAACCACTTTAACTAATGTGGTTGATATACACCTATCGATGTTTATCAAACACATTTATTAAATGTCGTTGTGCTAGTTCGCCGATAAGCTTCTATATTTGAAGTTTAGGTGCATGTACATGTGAGGATTTTTATTTTTTATTTAAAACAATCATTTATTTAAAACAACGGTTGTGATTGAATGTCCTCGGAATATGACAAGAATATGCTTCGTCTTATAGCTGGATTAGTGACTGTGATGAAAAGGAGTGCTAAACGTTGTCAAAAAGAGTGCGAAAGGTTGGAAAGAAAATAGAAATGTTGGAATTAAATTAAATTTCAGAAGCCAACTTCCACATGTCCACTCTATTGGAATTAAGTTGTGATTCATTTTGAAAATACGACTGCCAAGCGTTGGCTCTTTGTAATATACAACACAATAATATATCATATAAATAAACGAATAGCATATACGCATTTCATAAACATTAAACATTTAATGTTAATGTAAATTATATAGGTGTGACATTTATGTTGACTATATACTTGCATAAATTGTCCACAATAGTGTTAACATTAATGTTAACATTTATTTTTTAATGTTGGTGTTAAAGTAAATGTTTTAAACATTATTATGACTTAATATTTTCAATATTAAGAGAAAAGATAAAAAATAAAACATGAACATAAAACATAGCAGAAAATATTAACATTACACATAGAACATTAACAAAAAAACAAAAAACATGAATGTAAAAGATAAAAAATTAATGTAAATTTTGGAAAATTTATAATATAAGCATTAAAAACAATTTAATTTCATCGAATCATTTACGCAATCATTGATGTTTGTGCGAAAATCATTGCAAGAAAGTGTTGGGGTTGAGTTATTTCTTCTTGTCCCCCACTTGTTCCCTCCTAACCATGTGTTTCAAAGATGGGGAAGGTGAAATGAGAAGTAGTGGTCTGGCAAGAAGGTGAATAAAGGTCTGGTGTGGATACATTGTAGCATATTTCTGGCTCTTTCTATGTTGTGATTTCATAGTTTTTCTAAATAGCTGCAGTCTAGATGATTTTATTGTGCATGCGTTTGATTCCATCAGTGTAGCAGAGTTTCGAATAATTTCTTTCTCCAGCTACAATTTTTGTTGTTTTGTAGAAAAGGTTAGATAATGTTATTATAATTGTCATTCTACTTTATTAGTAACTTGTTCCAATATTAGCTTACAATTACAACTCTTTCTTTGTGCGCTTATGAAATATGGAACTAGTAACAGATAATAATAAAAATTGGAAGAAAGTATTTAAAATACAGCTATAAACGAAGAATTAGGAATTGAAATATTTGGAACAAACAAGTAGTAACGAGTAATAAACCCAAACAGTCAGGAAGTAGAGGAAGAACGTAGTCGTTGAGACCAGGTTAGCACCCTAGACAAGCCAGCTAATTGGTAGCATGGGCGCAGTCCTGACTACTTCGTACAGGTAAATGTAGCATTATTTAATTCCAACAACACACATCCGACGAGATAACTATACAGATGGACCATATCTCTATCAAGAAAATTAATATATAATCAGTACAAAAAAATTTGAAGAGTACAGATGAGAGATCCAAAGAAAAACATAGGATTAACATTTTCAAAAATAAAATACAGTCATATGAAATGTTTTTGCAGACCAACAATAAAAAATCCCAACGAAACTATTATAATCAATTGTGTGAAAGGATTAAAATCACAAGATAAACCACATTTAAATTTATTTTCATTATAAATATGGCCTTGGTCATATGTGTCTATAGTAAACTTCACGTTGGGAAGTCGACGTTAGCCATAAGCACATTATAGCGGAAGAACCAAGAGAGGGGGTTGGGAATGACCCTAGAAATAAATTATGCATGATAATGCAACAATATTATGAATAATATATAATCAGTAATATAGGCTTAGGGTTATAATAGAGGTTTTATAGGACCCATATGAAGAACTCAATCATTGAGATGATGTTAGCACCCTAGCCAAGCCAGCTAACTGGAAGCTTGGGAAGAGTCCTGGCTCAACTTGAATACTTCCTAAAGGTAAACCTAGCATTATTTAATTCAAACAACACACATGCCACCAGATAGCTATATAGATGGACCATCTCTTTTTCAACAACATTAATATATAATCAGTACTAAACATTTTTGAAGAACACGGATGAGAGATCCAAAGAAAAACAAAGCATTAACATTTGTAAAAATAAAATACAGTCGTATGAAATGTTTTTTCAGACCAATAATTACAAATCCCAACATAATTGTTATAATCAATTGCGTGTAAGGACTAAAATCGCAAGCTAAAAACAATGTTACCGATGAAATAGGTAACCTGACCTCAAAACAGGAACTCTAACCCAAAAAGACTCAAAAATCATGAAAAAACACCCCAAAAACAAAAAAATTGTATTCCAGAATGCACTTGGTTTTTTTTGAAGGTCAAATTTCAACATTTTATAAAATTATGCTAAAAACAAAATTGTTTCTTGAAAAAAGGATTGAAAAAACACCAATAGTGGATTAGAGCTTCTGATACCGGAATAATATTATATAATTGTGTCATATTTTTGACATTTTTAAAAATAGAAATAACATTTTTTAATTTTTAAAATTCAAACATTAAAAAAAACCTAAAATTAAAAAAAATATATATATATTTAGAAAATAAAAAAATATATTAAATAAAAGACAAATTAATTTGAAAATATTAAGTTATATATATAATTTTAAATACACAATTTTAATTGAAATAAAAATATATATAAAAATTTTATGTAATTAAAAAAATAATAATAAAAAATAAAACATTTAAAAAAAATATTAAATTCAAATAAATAAATAAAAATACAAAATTTCCTAATTTTAAAAAATTAAATGAAAAAACTAAACATAAACAAAAATAAATTAAAAAAATAAAAATAAATTAAAAATAAATAAATTAATTAATTAAAAATATATATAAAAATTAAATTTGAAATATAAAAATTAAATAAAATATATATATATATATATATATAAATATATATATATATATATATATATATATATATAATATTAAAAATTAAAAAATTAAAAATAAAAAAAAGAATCTGATCGCGGTGGCGCCGCCACGCGCTCCCGCCCCAAAAAAATGTAAGGCGGGTTGCCGCCATCGGGCAGAGGCCGATTCCCGGGAATCGCCCGAGGCCGATTCCGAGAATCGCTCCCGCGACAGAGGTCGATTTCGGGAATCGCCTCCGTCGATTCCCGGGAATCGCCCGAGGCCGATTCGAGAATCGCCTCTCCCGCCGCGGAGGGCGATTCCCAACGCCGCGGAGGGCGATTCTGACGACCTCCGTGCCGCGCGCCAGGGCGATTCCCGACCTGCCTCCCGCACGGCAACAGGCGATTCCCGAACGCCTCCACGGCCGGTAGGAGGGCGATTCTCGAAATCGGCCTCCCGCACCGCCACCACTACATTTGGCGGAAATTCCGACGATTTTGACCAAATGTCGGAAATTTTCCCAAATTTTTTCCATCCCGCCCGAAACCGTCGCTATACCGACGTCTATAGAAAAGTGTCACAATACCGACACTTAAAAACGTGTCGCAATTGCGACGTTTGGAGGAAGACGTTGCAATTGCGACACCATGGCCCAAAGCGTCGCTATTGAGACGACTCCAAACGTCGCAACTGCGACACAATGTCTAGGTGTCACCATTGCGACGTTTGGAGGCACCCGTCGTAATATCGACGCCTTTTCCGCCATCGGTATAACGACACTTATATGCATGCTACATAAAAATACGAAACTTATATGCGCGCTACATAAAAATTCGAAACTTATATGCACGCTACATAAAAATGATTTTATTGTTTCGTATTCGTCGCAATAGCTACATTAACGTCTGATATCACGCGCGCATTCGCCCTCTCTCGCTTCTGCACAAGCATTCGTCGCCTTTGCGTGCAGAACAACATTTGCCTCGCATTTGTCTCTAGCGTTTCTCGCCTCTTGCAAAATGGTAAGTTCTTACTGCAGGCCCTTCCTCCTATAGTAGGTTGACTCTATTTGGGTTTTTTTGGTCAATTCCATTGGATTGTGTTAGGCTGTAGGGTTCTCTCTAGATGTCAAGAATCAAGATTCAATACCCTCTATTATCTTTATCACCCAATACAAGATTTAAATTTTTCCCAAAGAAACGCTTATTAATTTGGCAGCCATTATTTCTCTCTGCTTTAAAAACCCTACATTTAAATGAAAACAAGCATTGCATTTCAACTACAAAAATCTATTAGCGACACCATGGGCAATTGCGACACCATGGCCCAAAGCGTCGCTATTGAGACGACTCCAAACGTCGCAACTGCGACACAATGTCTAGGTGTCACCATTGCGACGTTTGGAGGCACCCGTCGTAATAGCGACGCCTTTTCCGCCGTCGGTATAACGACACTTATATGCACGCTACATAAAAATACGAAACTTATATGCGCGCTACATAAAAATTCGAAACTTATATGCACGCTACATAAAAATGATTTTATTGTTTCGTATTCGTCGCAATAGCTACATTAACGTCTGATATCACGCGCGCATTCGCCCTCCGTTCTTGCAGAACAGCATTCGCCCTCAGCATTTGCCCTCAGCTCTTGCAGAACAACATTTGCCCTCAGCATTTGCCCTCAGCGTTCGCCCTCAGCTCTTGCAAAATGGTAAGTACTTACTGCAGGCCCTTCCTCCTATAGTAGGGTTGACTCTATTTGGGTTTTTTTGGTCAATTCCATTGGATTGTGTTAGGCTGTAGGGTTCTCTCTAGATGTCAAGAATCAAGATTCAATACCCTCTATTATATTCATCACCCAACACAAAATTTAAATTTTTCCCAAAGAAACGCTTATTAATTTGGCAGCCATTATTTCTCCCCGCTTTAAAAACCCTACATTTAAATGAAAACAAGCATTGCATTTCAACTACAAAAATCTATTAGTGTTCAAATGTACATGTGTGCTACATTAACGTTTGATATCACGTGCGCATTCGCCCTCCGCTCTTGCAGAACAACATTCGCCCTCAGCTCTTGCAGAACATCATTCACCCTCAGCTCTTGCAGAATAGCATTCGCCCTCAACATTCGCCCTGAGGTCTTACACAACATCATTCACCCTCAGCTCTGCAACATTCGCCCTCAGCTCTTGCAGAACAGCATTCGCCCTAAGCTCTTTCAGAACAGCATTCGCCCTCAGCTCTTGCAGAACAACATTCGCCCTCAGCTCTTGCAAAATGGTAAGTTCTTACTGCAGGCCCTTCCTCCTATAGTAGGGTTGAATCTATTTGGTTTTTTGATCAATTCCATTGGATTGTGTTAGGCTGTAGGGTTCTCTCTAGATGTCAAGAATCAAGATTCAATACCCTCTATTATCTTCATCACCCAATATAAGATTTAAATTTTTCCCAAATAAACGCTTATTAATTTGGCAGCCATTATTTCTCCCTGCTTTAAAAACCCTACATTTAAATGAAAACAAGCATTGCATTTCAACTACAAAAATCTATTAGTGTTCAAATGTACATGTGTGCATCACTTGTGTAGGGTATTCCTTTTCAACTTTCACATTATCCAAGAATGTGTGCAGTATAGTTCATATTTTTTGTGATTTAGATTATCTTGAAAAAGGAAAGGTAAATTATTTCCCATGGAAAAAGAAAGTTTTCCCTTTTTATAGGTTGTTTGGACTTACGTGGAAAAATTTATGGTATGCCTTTCATATTATGTAGTTTAAATTTGAATTAACAGATTATTCTACATGAAAATATAATTACCTATGTGATGTCCTTCATCACTAATTAAAATTATAGGGTTTCAATTTCCTAGACTTTAACTCATCTGATGCTAAATTCTAGGTTCTCATTGGTGGATCACTCTTCCATTGATTTCCTTTCCCTCTGGATCTTGTCATACTTTAAAAGTCATCAATGATACATATATTATTTCAGGTATCCCAAAAGGCTTTATAGTAGAACATATTGTGAAGTTTTTTTGACACTTGAGGATTCTTTTTAGAACCGCAACGTGGTCTATGCTATCGAGTTATATACCAAGAAACTTGTCCTTAATAACCACACTATGAGGTAGGTTCAACCAGTTTGAACTTGTTGGGACATAGCATATGAAGTTGTGTGATGAGTCCATATCACAGGTCTATTATGGTGATAAAAGTGAAGACACGTAATGATAGTTATTATGTTAACATTACTAGAAACATTTTCGAAATTATCCATGCTATCAAGATGTCAAAATTCCAGGCATTAGGTGTCAATACTCGTAGCTAATAGATAATAATAATAATATAAAAAAATCACAAATTTATTCTTGAAATATGATTGTTACACATTGGTAACCTATTTCATGAGTTACTATCACCCAAAGACTGCAAAACAAACTTAAAATATAAATTAAACCAACATGAGAATCCAACTAAGGGTTTCTCGACAAAATCATGCTATAACCTGGCATTTTGAAACCCAAATTTGAATCCATCATAAGTAATACAATGCAAACTCAGATGGCTTTTCAATGCATGTTTGCATGCTACACTTATTCTCTGTCTAGATATCATTTTTTAAATGGAACCATTAGTCAAGCCCACAGTCCTTTTTATGTGAAAAATTTCAGCTCTATTTGAGCTCTTTTTGCTCCACCACCTCCATAAACATATGCAAACATATATCATGATCTTGGAATTCCATTACATATGTATGTGCCAATGTTCCATAATCATGCCCCATCATCAATTTAAGAAATTTTCATTGAATATCAAATTATGGAGGGGGGGAACTTTTTGCTGCAACATTTGGCTCAAAATCAGGGACCATCTCCGTATGAGGTGAATGAGAACTATAGATATTTGAAGAAGTAGATTAGTGCCTTTTCCTCCGGCCATGGAGTCATATACAGTCATCCATCACAAAAATTTGTCTTTGTTCATTCTCACCTTGAAAGTTGCAAAAAATCATGCCCTAATTGAAACGACACTAAATTTGAAAGATATAATAAAAATGCAAGCTAGAAGTGCCCTATTAATACAAAAGGAAAACCTTCCTACCTACCCTAACTGAGATAAATTTTGATTGAATAAGAAACATGATATTTCCTATGGAGTTGATCCAACAACTTGTTAAATGTATGGGACTAAATCATGCATTTGATTTCCAGGGAAACATGCGCATGAAGAGAAAAAGTGCGGAATTAATGGAAAATCCATACATGCCACTTATAAAAACTACACCGAAAGGTCAAAAAATACTTAAGGCCTTAACTTAATTTGAATCCAAAAATGACAAAACAGGATTAGTGAAAACACGAGAGTGATGTGGGTGAACAACATAAATAAAAAGTGAAGATACCTTTCCCCAAGATGCCTTTGTCACCGTTGTATGAAAACATGTTTTCCTTTCCCTTTATACATGCAAGTGAATGCATTATAGGTATGGTGTTTTCCCAAAATAGGATAAGCCTACTTAAATATATCATTTGTGGATTGAATGTTTGGGTGCCTTAACGTGCAATGACATGTTTCCAGGACTGAATTCAATGCAAGGCATATTTGAAACTCTAACTCTGTCTTCCGGTGTCTTATTAGAAATTATTTCAGTTTTCATTTTGTGTTTTCAAGTTAGATATTGTTTTCAAGTTTTTACATTTATAATTTTATTGCAATGTGTCAGACTGATCAGAGCAGTGCAGGAACAACCCCGAGACAGGATGATCGCGGAAAGAGGCCAGCGGAAGAACATGTAAAGTGCCAGCATTGCTCTATCTTCAAGTATTTTAGTTATTTACATAATTGAAATAATATTAATTTTGTTCAAATATGCAGACACCTAGCCATGGTACGCCTGATGATTCCCTCTTTGAGGAAGAGCTTTCTTCATCCCTATCTCCAGTGTTCTTGTTGCAAAAAAAGGCACGAGATGCAAGGTCGAAATTTAATACTTTGATAGACGCGCCTCAAACACCTGAAAAAGAAGAGAGGATACAACATCTTATGAGGCAGCTAGAGAGATATCAGGTAATAATAAAAAGTCAAAAGGATATTTTTTTTGTTCTGCATGAGATGAATTGTGATAGTTTGATTTTTAATTTTTACATTGACTAAACTAACAAAAAGTTCTTTTGTATGTAGCGTTTTCTGGCATTTGTCGAACCCGGTGTTGGTGGTAGTGGGACACAAGGGCAAGAGATTGCCCAACAACCCTCTCGTACACCTTCTACTCCTTTAGGTGCTAGCCAAGAAACACACCCTGCCCAAGCTGACACCCAGCCAACCGCTCGAATGTGTCAGAATGATGAGGCTGACATGGCCAACTACATTATTTCGTTTCCTGGAGCTACACGTGTCAGCTCCACAGGGACCATTAATGGCACGTTGTTGGTGAACGATGAAGGTGTCCCTATAAAGCATGTACAACTCCTAGGTAAATTTTAATATTTTAACTATTTCATGTACTTTATCTAAAACATATTTATCATGATTTTTATTTTTAAATTAATGATAATATCTTCTTTTTTTGGTTTTATTCTGTGTAGGAAACAATGAGTTCTACAGGATTCTGGAGAGCCATGCGTTGGTAATTTTTGGCCCAACCATACGGACAGGGTGGAATTCCCAGAATTCCAACCTGAAAAAAGAACTTCTAGATTATCTAGAAGCCCTTTTTGGGGTCGGCACATTTGACAGAAAAGCGGTGGCTCAGGTAGCCGGCAAATATTTGAAATATACCAGGGACACCTATAGGACGCAATTGTAATTTAACCCTAGATATGAGCGTCCTCTCGCAGTTTCAGAGAGTGAGTGGAGAGCACTCATCCATGACGGAAAAGAGAAAAGGGGAAAGAAAGAAGGAAAAATGCCAACTGGACCCGCAAGGTAAATTACAACTTTAATTCAATAGCTTTAATTTTCTTTATGTCTAAAATAAAAGTGTGCTACGTCATATCTGACTTCAATATTTTGATGCTAGGTTGCCTGACACCTCAAAGGCAACCAAAGCTAGGATTGAGAAAAAGGGCCATCACAAGCTCGGCCGGGGTGGCTACTTGAAATTAGCTGCAAGAATTGTAATTAAGTAGCTAAACATCTTATAATTAATTGTATCGCCTTCCAACGTTTTTGTAATCCTATCAAATATGATTAAAAATACACAATCATATGTAATGTAGGGTGATTACTTCGGAACAGAAACTACAGAGGAAGATAAAAATATCGCTTTCCGTTTCGGCTATCAAGCTGTAGTTGAACGTCGCAGAAGCTTGGGGCAGGTCCCAAGATCCAGAATGCCTGATAAGGTAAAACATTAACCTTTCAATATTTTTGTTTTCGTCCATAAATTTAATGTCTAAAAACTTTGTTTAAATCAGGGGAGCAACACTACCGACGAGGTAAATAACCCAGTTTTAGAGCCAGATGTAGATGATCCTCTCGTGCAACCTGATCATTGTAGTGGGGACCGGGCCGACAATGCTGCTATCAGTGAGGGCCGTGACGGTAATTAATTTCCACTTATAATTTTTTCTAATTATACCTTGATGGTTGTCCTTATAACGTTTTTTGTTTAAATGACGGAGAATGTTTCCCTTGAGGATCTTACCACCAGAGAGGAAGACAGGGCAACAGTCCCAACGGCGACAACTGGTGCACCAGGTAAATAATCTCATTGCAATTTTTTTTATTAATATTACCGAACTAGTTCAATGATATTTAAAAACTGATAATTAAAATTTAATATTATCTGTTTTTGGAGGCGATGCCCCATCACTAGATGAGACCAGACATCATGACAATGCAACTAGGTCAG
This sequence comes from Pinus albicaulis, assembly GCA_034641835.2. Lineage (NCBI taxonomy): Eukaryota > Viridiplantae > Streptophyta > Pinopsida > Pinales > Pinaceae > Pinus > Pinus albicaulis. Next base: position 885,002,214 of record CM076575.1, read on the forward strand.
CGGCGACAACTGGTGCACCAGGTAAATAATCTCATTGCAATTTTTTTTATTAATATTACCGAACTAGTTCAATGATATTTAAAAACTGACAATTAAAATTTAATATTATCTATTTTTGTAGGTGATGCCCGGATGAGACCAGACATCATGACAACGCAACTAGGTCAGCGGCGACAACTGGTGCACTAGGTAAATAATCTCATTGCAATTTTTTTTATTAATATTACCGAACTAGTTCAATGATATTTAAAAACTGACAATTAAAATTTAATATTATCTGTTTTTGTAGGCGATGCCCCGTCACTGGATGAGACCAGACATCGTGACAACGCAACTAGATCAGCGGCGACAACTGGTGCACCAGGTAAATAATCTCATTGCAATTTTTTTTATTAATATTACCGAACTAGTTCAATGATATTTAAAAACTGACAATTAAAATTTAATATTATCTGTTTTTGTAGGTGATGCCCAGTCACTAGATGAGCCCAGACATCGTGAATACGCAACTAGGTCAGCAGTGCGGGTCGAAAGGCACCAGGTAAATAATCCCATTGCAATTTTTTTTATTAATATTACCGAACTAGTTCAATGATATTTAAAAACTGACAATTAAAATTTAATATTATCTGTTTTTGTAGGCGATGCCCCGTCACTGGATGAGACAAGACATCGTGACAACGGAACTAGGTCAGCGGCAACAACTGGTGCACCAGGTAAATAATATCATTGCAATTTTTTTTATTAATATTACTGAACTAGTTCAATGATATTTAAAAACTGACAATTAAAATTTAATATTATCTTTTTTTGTAGGCGATGCCCCGTCACTGGATGAGCGCAGACATCGTGAATACGCAACTAGGTCAGCAGTGCGGGTGGAAAGGCACGAAACAGGAGCAGAGCACGATGATATTGATGATGTAATTAGGAGCTTTAAAAATAGGAAGAAGAAAAAGAAAATTTGACAATGTAAAATATTGTATTATTATCAGACAAACGTTACCATACTTGGAACATTTTTTGTGTTATATAAAAAACTCATTTATCATACTATTTTTATGTCAAGCATTAATTGCAATGTTTCCTTGCGTACTTTTTGTTGAATTGTTTTTTTATTAGTTATTGAATATTTTTTTTATGCTCAAGAAAGTAAAAAATGAAATATAGATTGGGTATTGGGGAATTGAGAGTGATGTGAGGCGGGGGGGGGGGGGAGGGGCCATAAGAGCTTCCACCTTCACGTGGTTGGCCCTGTTTAGTAGAGAATAATTTATTGGAGCGATTTAATCTTGGAGCAAACCTCCCTTGATCCAGCGTAGCAACAAAAAAGTCAATGTTGACTTAGTTGCTACTCTTTCAGATCGTGGGAGGCTTGTTCCAAGTTCATGCGACTCCAATAAATTGTTCTTGAAATGAAGAGGAGCTTATTCGGGTATGTTTTGACATTTTCAACATATGTTCTAACATTATCATAAGAATGCATCTTAGAGTAAAAAATACTACATCAATTACTTGTATTTATTGTATAGATAATGATGGATTTTTATTGACTTGGTAGTGCAGGTACAAATCCTCTTGCATCATGAGCAATACAACTTGTCAACCAGGGTCATGTCCAGGATATTTTTTCTTGTGTGCTTGACCAGGTTCGTAATGTCACATTTTGTAAATTCCTTTACAGTTCATAATTCAATATTAAGCTTGTTCATGATTATTATCTAGGTTTTTTGTATGTGTTTTTTCATCTATTTGATTGTAAGCAACTCTGCATGTTTCCTGTTGTTCACTATGATTTCTCCCATTACCACTCCCGGGATGAATCCGACTTTATTGTTACATAGGTTACTTTATTGTTACTATGATTTCTCCATTTACGATTTCATAGGTTACATCATGTAAAGTTGTCGATCTCAGGTTGGTGATGAGCTTTAGTTCTCCAGATTTGGGGCTTTTCTGATATTTTCTCCCTCATGTCATTCCTGCATCACCTCATTGTTTGAGCATGCCAATTTTCTACCACTTGTACCAATTGGCACATGTCAATCTCTGAGTGGTGCCACATTTCACCTATTTTCGGTGAGAGTTTAGGGTTTCTCTAACATAGCTTCAGAAATCCGATTCAGTGCCTGCTTGAATATCGTCACATAATACTCATGGTTTGGATTGATGAGCATGTTCTGAATGGTTGGTTGATTCATAAGAACTACCCATATAGTCATCTTGAGATATTTCAGAAGTTTTCTCGGGTTTCCTTTTTCACCGTTTCTAGTGGGTGGGATGGTGTGGGGTGATCCATCAATACTGGTGCTCTTGTAGTAGGGAATTTGTTTTTGGGGATATAAAGGATCATTTGATGTAGATATCCCATTGGATGCATTCATAGATGGGCACAAGAGGTCAAGAATTTAAATTAAAAATATGCAACCTCTAGCATGGCAACCTGAAGGCCGCGAGAGACACTGGTTAAAGATTGTTTTGTGCTGGCCTTAATATAGTCGTGATTCTTTCTATTATCTTAATGCAAATATATAGTCCGGTCTCATTAAAATGAGGATTGTGGTTGTATTTCTCTTTGGTTGTTTCTCTCTTAATGCTCCGGAAGTTGCCAAAAGTTGCGATAGTTGTTTAGTTTGCCTGTTACAACTTAAAAGTGGTTTTTAGCAATGGGAGTCATGTTTTTTAAGGTTCATACTAATATGAAGATCTTGTAATTATATATTCAGCATAAGAGAAGATGGCCTCTGCTTTGGGCGGTATGACAACAATTTCCACATCTACCTCATTGGGTAACAATGGAAAGAGGAAGAATTTGGGTGCAATGTTTGATAATTATGGCAGACAATTGTCTTCTCTTTCAGTTTTTTCACCCATTTCCTTTAATCGCTCAAGCAGAAGAGGGACTCTGAGATTATGCGACAAAGAGAAGGTAGTTAATACAAGAGCTATGGAAAAGGAGTTGTACTTCAACAAGGATGGCTCAGTGACAAAAAAATTGCAGGTCAGAGAAAAAATTATGTTTAAAGGAAGGTCACTTGCACGTGAAACTTCAATGCGGTGGATCTTTCCTTGTCCACTTATATTCGATTTTAATGTGTTATTTTAATTTTTCATGGAGGGTTGTTTTGGCATATGGTCTGGCATTCAATTGCACACTTACTGAAAGCATTGTCAATTTGTCTTGCAAGCGGTGTGAACAAACTTGTTGATCTTGTTGGAGTCACCCTTGTGGCGAAGGGAAAAATGTTTTCTTGGAGAGCAAGCATGGTTCTCCGAAAATAGTTAATGATGGTGTGACAGTAGCTAAGGAGGTAATTCGTAGATGTGTGCTCTAGTTTTCTTTTTAACGTTGTATTAATTCCCCCTCTTAAATGTCTTAGATTTGGTAGGCATATTTGAAAACTCAAAGGTGAAAGGAAAAATATTTGTTACCCAGTGGTCTACTTGGCCTATGGACTAGCCACATTAGAGTAATGCATAAAGATTTTCACAACAATAAAAGGAAAGGGTTATGGCTGAGTCAAATTTTATTGTTATTGATAGTGTAATGAAATGTATCTCAATGCTATGGTTTTGGCCTTTTTATTGGTTGAATTAGAGGACCCAGTTGAAAATATTGGGGCCAAGTTGGTAATGCAAGTTGCGGCAAAGACAAATGATTTAGCTGGGGATGGAACCACAACATCTGTTGTTCTTGCACATGTTGGAATATTGAAAAATTCCAGAACAATGAATGGAAAATAAATCTCCCTTCCTCTAACACAGAGAAAATAAAAATTTCTTTGATAGGAGATAGAGTTTCAATACTTTGAAAACAAAATTCTATTCCCTTAAATAACTCAAAAAGAAACTATTACACTACTTCCTCACTGAGAGGGATTACAAAATTATGAGCGCTACAAGCACGGTGTCTCTAAAACACTCTGTTGTGTTTTTCCCTTTCGCACTGCTGTGCATACACACTTAAAAAGTTACACTCAGTCTTTCACTTTTCACACACTGTTGTGTAATAAAAAATTTACGTACTGTCTGTAAAAAAAACTACCAAGATTTTTCGACCTTTTTATTTTTATATGCCGTAACATATAAAACATATTATAATAAACCCTCTTTTAAAAAAAATAAAATTAAAACTAAATTCTATGGCCCACCTTTCATTTCGCATATGATATATATAACATATGTTTAAAACATATGTATATATTAAAGCATACATAAAATTAAACTATCAAAACATTAAAGAACCCTTTCCGTCGGACTTCAAAAGTATGAATAGATTGAATTTCAAACCAAATTCGTGTTCCAAAATGGGATGCTGACGTCTGCCTAATTTGTAACGCGAATTCTCAATCCAATGTGCCTTATAAAAAATTCGGGTCTGGTTTTCAGGTTTTCAGATTCCCTTCAATTTCATGCGATCCAATATTAATGCTCCACGTGTCCTCCTTTTGAATTTACAAAACTATCGGGTAAATTTCTGTTTGTTTAATTTCTGGTTGGTGAATTGAGTTAATGCTGGTTGTTGTGTTTAAATACAATCCTGTACAGAAATATGGCTGCGGCCGTCTACAAAAAAAACTTGCAGGAATTTTAAATCCTGAATTAAATTTCTGGATGGCATGCAAGCAACCTCCAAAAAAAAATGTTGCTGCTGCATCCGTCCTTCTGCTGCAGCAGTTGAAGTTAAAGTTCAACAGCACAGGGTTTAATAAGTGAGGGTGTAAAGGTAACTTTTTGTCGATAGTACTGGATTAAGATCATCTATTCATTTTTGTAGGGTCTTACGGTGTTTGGTTTTTTAGTTTTGGGTTGGGCTTATTGAGTCGAAGATAGTTTTTGAGTGAAAAAATTGCTATCAGGTATTAAAAAAATTTGGTTCTTTTGTCAAAATTTATGAGCTTGTTAGGAAATACAAAAATGACAATGGTTGTATCTTAAATTTGTGGAAAATAATTTGAAATGAAACCTTTTTATTTAGGTTGTTGCAGCAGGTGCAAACCCCATTCAAATTACTAGAGGCATTGACAAGACAATAAAGGCCCTTGTTTCGGAACTCAAAATTTTGTCAAAGGAGGTAAACGCTTGCCTTTTGAGTAGGCTGGTTTTCCTTTTTGCTGATGGTTTGGTGTATTTAATTGAATTAGTTGCCTAAGGTATTTTTGGTTGCAAACTCCTTTTCATTTTTCATAGAGTATTGGCCTTGTGGAATACATTTGATTGTGTGGTCTTGTTAGATCTACAACATTTGTAGTTGTTTAGTCTTATGGCCGAGGTGCACTTTTATTATGGAAATAGTTGATGCAATATTGTCATTTAATCCTTGCTGCAGGGTAGCATGTTGAGAAGTTTCTTGTGAAACATTTGGTATTCAAAATGACACTTGATCCTATACAGCATCATGCACTTGACTTCAAAATTCATATTCAAAGTGTGCCAGACAATTCTTGCAAAATTTCAAATATTTATGTTGTTTTAAATCATTATCTTTTTCATGTATTGGATGCTGAAAATGTGAAAAAGACTTTGGTATGAAACCAACTGGTGAATAATTTCCAGCACAACAACCACTTCCAAGACATGATTTAGAAGTAGATCAAATGTGCTTATGAAGCATAGAAAGATATCCTTGATGCATTGTCAATGTTTGGCTAGGGTTATTTTTGGAGAAAATAACTCCTTATTCCTAGAATAGTGATCTTCAATACAAGTAAATGCCAGAGAAGAGAGATAATCATGTGACGCAAAAAAACTGAAATTGGACCCCCAAGGAGAGCTGGTGTGTCTACAATCGCTCTGTCAGCATTTTCCCTTGGTGTACCCCGTTCTTTTCCTCCAGCCTAAGTCTTAATTGACTTCTTCTTTCTTCGGGTTTATTTATCAAATTCGTAGAATTTGATAAATAAATACTATCCACAATGGTTGGAATTTAATTTATATTCCCGACTTTATATTATCTGCAATCCTTATAACCAATGTTTAACTTTCGACACTTTGTATTTATACTCCACGTTTCTTTTTAAATAAATAACTTGTAATGAACTTTCGGCTCTATATTTCACCACCCAGCCTTACAACAATCACGCTCCAGACTTATGCTAATTATCCGCTAATCGTTTAATTAAACAATTTCATTATACTCTGGCCCCACCTATATATATCAATAACCAATCAAACACTCGTATCGTACCTGGCTATCCTCCGCACACCTTAGTTAACCTCTGGGCAAGTTCAACGTGCGACCACCATCCGATGGCCCTTCTCCAAATCAATGACTCTTGGCAATTTCGCTCGGCTTCCAACGTCGGGCTTTAACGTGCGATGGCGCGGGTTAAACGGTGGTTTTCCGGGGGTCACTTCACCACGTGTCGCATTCCCTATGGAATCGCTCGCGAATAGGAAATACCGCCTACTCCGCAAAAGCCGTGCGATATGGGCAACCCGCTTTTGTGATTCCGCTCGTGGTTTTGGTAGAGGGCTTGACCACGGGTGCAAGTATGGTTCCGCTATCCTTTTGTTTGTTAACTCATGTCCAATCCTCGGGTCAGGTTCCGAAAGCACAAAAATTTTTTCACTTTATTAAGCGAGATTTTTATATTTGAACAATTTTCACGACCTCGGTTCTCTACACAGACCTCGCCTTGGATATTTTTACATAAAAATTATTGTTCTCAATAATTATTTATATAACTTTTCCACATGTTTAGTGTGGTATTCCCATGATTTATTATAAATATGTGTATTATCAAAGAAAACCAACACAAATTTTATAAGATGGGATCAAACAAAATTGTTCTTAAGTCGAGCCCGCCGGACGTCAAACGGTGATAAACCATAATTCAAACCAAATTCGCGTTCCAAAATAGCCTGCTGACGTCGGCCAATTTTGTGACGCGAATTTCTTATCAAATTCGCCCTAATATTTTACGGGTCCGGATTTCCACTACGCGAGCGGCCCAAACAAAGATCCGCTCCAATCAATTTCTACCACGTGTCCTCAATAAAAACTTGCCCTACTCCCGGCTGCGGGTGCATTCGATGGCGTTTAAGGTGATGGGACATGGATATGGTGATTTCATATCAATCGCATTAACATTTAACGCTGTTCAATTAAATTTTCACATCAAATCTACATTAATTAATTTTTAACACTGTTCAATATCGGACCTCCACTCCTCTTAGCGATTCCGCACGCTCCAATTTGATCCAGCCTTCGGCTCTCATTATTAATGATCAGAGATTAATTATGACGAGCGTCCTTTGATTGCATTGCATACGGGTCGACAAAATGGCGTTTAGCCATGGTTTTTCAGACAAGCCGGTTGCTGGATTACACTGCCTGCTAACTGTGATGATAAGGAGAAGTGGCCAGCTGAACTTCTGCCTAGACGTTGCTGCATATTTGCATTTCTCTCGATTCTGTCTCTGTCTGTCTTCCTCTGCTAATTGGAATTCTGCTTCTTCGTCTCCTCTTGTGCCCACTGCGCCTGAGATTGCACCCATGCCTCGCGTGCGTCATAGGATGCGTTGCCGCAGGGGGAGCACTAGACGTCAACCCCGGTGCGCTCCCTCTAGCCCCTCAACAGAGTCGACTTCCGGCCAGTCTAGTGATTGTTACTTAGGTCGATATCCAAATACTAGGAGTGGGCGAGGTCGGCTTGTAGCATCTGGCCACCATATGGATTCCCCTGCTCCTGGATTCCCCACCGCTAGTTCACCTTCTCCCACGACGCGCACTGTGCAATTTTCCTTTAATTGCTCTCTCAACCGCCCAAGAATCACGGCTTTAGTCACTGTGGTATTCCGCGAGGAGGCCCAAACGGAGGAAGAATGCACCCGTCCGGCGGGTCTGAGCTCGGAAAAAGCCGGCCAGCATTCGGGCCTTCAGGAGGGGAGCCGTGGCATGCATGTGGAGGTAGCACCTAGCGATCCTAGACCTTCCAAAGGATGGTGCCGAATCGTGGAGGAACCACCGGAGGAGTAGTTTGGTTAATTTGTTTTTCTTGCTTAGCAGGCCCACTTAATTGGGCTGCTTTTACTTTATTTTACTGTGTTGGACCTTTGTAATATTTTTGAATTCTGTAAATTAAACGTTCAAGACTGGTTTCCCCGTATGAGGGCAGTCTTCTTAATTTTTTGATTTTTTGATGACAAATTTGCCATGAGTATGGCCAGGCAATTTTTTTGACTTCGGTGTAATTTTATTCGCAATGTTAATAGATTAACTTTACTTGGAATTCTCACATGATTAGCGTTTTTCTTGATCTGTTCAAGGATTTTGGGTACTTTAATTTGTATTTAGAACAATGGACGTCGGTACTCTATCTGTTGCTTTACTGTTCTACATACTGCTATTTCACTTTCTTATAGATGCCTCGGGCATATTTGAATGCTTTCTCAGATTGTCGATAATATCCATGTGGACCGTTACTAGATTTTATATCATGTCCCTGTATGTGACATGGGGTATTTTTCTATCATTGTCTGGGGTGGGACTTCCACTTTTCTGGATGGATATTTGGGTTCCAATCTTCGGATGTGAAAATGTAATGACTTCATGGACTATTTTACTTCATATAATATATTCAAAACAACGTTTTTTCTCTTGTGAAAAAAAAAATGATTAATGTTTATCACTCTGCCTTCAAAACTAGCGATGCTGGTCTATGTTGCTGGTTTATTGATATGGTCTGATGGTCTTTTATATTTTGGACATATAACACTCCTCACATGATTAGCGTTTTTCTCTGTTGCGGGATTTTGGGTACTTTAATTTGTATTTGGAACAATGGACGTCGGTACTCTATCTGTTGCTTTACTATTCTACATACTGCTATTTCACTTTCTTATAGATGCCTCGGGCATATTTGGATGCTTTCTCGGATTGTCGATAATCTCCATGTGGACCGTTACTGGGTTTTATATCAAGTCCCTGTATGTGACATGGGGTATTTTTCTATCACTGTCTGGGGTGGGACTTCCACTTTTCTGGATGGATATTTGGGTTCCAATATTCAAATGTGAAAATGTAATAAATTCATGGACTATTTTACTTCATATAATATATTCAAAACATCGTTTTTCTCTTGTGAAAAAAAAAATGATTAATGTTTATCACTCTGCCTTCAAAACTAGCGATGCTGGTCTATGTTGCTGGTTTATTGATATGGTCTGATGGTCTTTTTATATTTTGGACATTTCACACTCCTCACATGATTATGATTAGCGTTTTCCTCTGTTGCAGGGTTTTGGGTACTTTAATTTGTATTTGGAACAATGGACGTCGGTACTCTATATGTTGCTTTACTATTCTACATACTGCTATTTCACTTTCTTATAGATGCTTCGGGCATATTTGGATGCTTTCTCAGATTGTCGATAATCTCCATGTGGACCGTTACTGGGTTTTATATCAAGTCCCTGTATGTGACATGGGGTATTTTTCTATCACTGTCTGGGGTGGGACTTCCACTTTTCTGGATGGATATTTTGGTTCCAATCTTCAGATGTGAAAATGTAATGATTTCATGGACTTTTTTACTTCATATAATATATTCAAAACAACGTTTTTTCTCTTGTGAAAAAAAAAATGATTAATGTTTATCACTCTGCCTTCAAAACTAGCGATGCTGGTCTATGTTGCTGGTTTATTGATATGGTGTGATGGTCTTTTTATATTTTGGACATATAACACTCCTCACATGATTAGCGTTTTTCTCTGTTGCAGGATTTTGGGTACTTTAATTTGTATTTGGAACAATGAACGTCGGTACTCTATCTGTTGCTTTACTATTCTACATACTGCTATTTCACTTTCTTATAGATGCCTCGGGCATATTTGGATGCTTTCTCAGATTGTCGATAATCTCCATGTGGACCGTTACTGGGTTGTATATCAAGTCCCTGTATGTGACATGGGGTATTTTTCTATCACTGTCTGGGGTGGGAATTCCACTTTTCTGGATGGATATTTGGGTTCCAATCTTCAGATGTGAAAATGTAATAACTTCATGGACTGTTTTACTTCATATAATATATTCAAAACAACATTTTTTCTCTTGTGAAAAAAAAATGATTAATGTTTATCACTCTGCCTTCAAAACTAGCGATGCTTGTCTATGTTGCTGGTTTATTGATATGGTCTGATGGTCTTTTTATATTTTGGACATATCACACTCCTCACATGATTAGCGTTTTTCTCTGTTTCAGGATTTTGGGTACTTTAATTTGTATTTGGAACAATGGACGTCGGTACTCTATCTGTTGCTTTACTATTCTACATACTGCTATTTCACTTTCTTATAGATGCCTCGGGCATATTTGGATGCTTTCTCAGATTGTCGATAATCTCCATGTGGACCGTTACTTGGTTTTATATCAAGTCCCTGTATGTGACATGGGGTATTTTTCTATCACTATCTGGGGTGGGACTTCCACTTTTCTGGATGGATATTTGGGTTCCAATCTTCAGATGTGAAAATGTAATGACTTCATGGACTATTTTACTTCATATAATATATTCAAAACAACGTTTTTCTCTTGTGAAAAAAAAATGATTAATGTTTATCACTCTGCCTTCAAAACTAGCGATGCTGGTCTATGTTGCTGGTTTATTGATATGGTCTGATGGTATTTTTATATTTTGGACATATCACACTCCTCACATGATTAACGTTTTTCTCTATTCAAGGATTTTGGGTACTTTAATTTGTATTTGGAACAATGGACGTCGGTACTCTATCTATTGCTTTACTATTCTACATACTGCTATTTCACTTTCATGGACTGTTTTACTTCATATAATATATTCAAAACAACGTTTCTCATCTTTTAAAGTTTCAATTTTTTTTTTAAAAATTGAACCCTCCGTCGCTCTACCGACGCCTTGTAGACGTCGGAACTGCGACAACCTAGAAACGTCGGAAGAGAGACAATATGAAAACGTCGGACCACATTTCGTCGGAATTGCGATAGATTACAAACGTCGGAAGAGCGACGTTCTAAACGTCGGACCACATATCGTCGGAATTGCGACAGATTACAAACGTCAGAAGAGCGACGTTCCAAACGACGGACCACATATCGTCGACATTGCGACATCTTACAGACATCGGAAGAGCGACATCCAAAACGTCGGACCACGTTGGGTCGGAATTACGACGGTTTACAGGCGTCGGAAGAGTGACGTTCCAAACGTCGAACTAGATTTCATCGGAAGTGCGACAGTTTACAAACGTCGGAGGCGCGACGGTTTGTGATACGTCGGAAGAGTGAC